>JAUBOC010000097.1:11372881-11388920 GCA_032275365.1 Anablepsoides cearensis | reverse complement strand
AACATGTTATCAATGTTATCTTTCCAAAAATGCATTCATGTTTATTACAAAAATTTGATGTCACAGGCACTTTAATACTCTGTTGTATTTTCTCAATAAAGTCGTCTGTTTTTAAAAAATGTAATAAAGTGGGTAACCACCCTAGGATTGCTAGTTATATGAGTCGTCTCCTTCACGTTTGCAGCACTGGCAGCTCAGTCACTGGTTCAAGCCCATCATTAATCAGATTACTAACCATCTAAAAAAACAAATATACTTAGGTCATTTAGTATACTAAAGTATATAAAAGTGTATTTCTCTAAGTGTACTTTTGTTTACCAAGTACACTGATATAAGTATACTATCAGTTTACTAACAAGTGTGCAAGTTTATTAAAGTATACTCAAAGTAATCTGCTATGTATACTAATAGTTTACGTATGATAAACTTTTAAGTAAGTATATTTGTAGTTTATTAAAGTACACTAATGTATACTGAAAGTAATCTTCTAGGTAAACGAGACAGAAAACCATAACATAGAGTTAACCAATTAACCTCACCTGTTTTTGGTCTGAGGAAGTTAGAGTACCTGGAGAGAACCCACAAACTCTACCCAGAAAGGTCCCGAACTGGGATTTGATCCGGCAACCTTTTTGCTAAGAGGAATCAGTTCTACCAACTGAGCCATCGTGCCGACAAGAAATGATTTTAAAACAGGGCATTTTAAAACATACAGTCTGTATGAAAATGTGCTTTCAGTGTACTACTTTATTTATTTTGGCCAAAAGTTCAAACAGACAAAGTATACTTAGACTTTTAGTATATTTTTAGTATAAGCCAAGTATAGTGTAATATAAACTTAGTTGTTTATATCAGATAAGTAAACTAGAAGTACACTCTTTTATATATAATTTTTTAATTTAAAATTAGTATACTTGAAGGATACTTGCATATATTTTGGTTTATTATATTTTGCTCAAATTTGATACCAAAACACCACAAATCCATCCAATGATTCACTTCCTCATAAACCTGTGAGTCAGGTACCAAAGCAGTGACGAAGCTTTGAGTCTCTCATTGCTCACGAGACTTTTACCAAACGACTCAAGCTCAGACACAGAGCTTCTGAAACAGTGTTTTGTTTTTATCAATATATGTGCTGTAAATTCATCTTCAGTCTGTCACTATAAATAATTAATTTCTCCTTTGATTTTCAAATTGTGCCTCCTCTGGTTTAACTCTACAAAACCAGACAGAATCAAGCTGTTGACAGACAAACAGTAATATTCACTGTTCTAAAGGTGCTAAGAGGACACAGTGTTCTCAGTAAAATTATTTGACCGTTGTTTCTGAGGTCATTTATACAGAGAAGTAAGTTTACAGTTTGCTGTTTTTTATTTTCTTTATTTTCATGTTTTACAGTTACATATTTTTAAGTTTTAAAGCAAACAAAACCTTACAGAATGTGTTATTTTCCTGTCAGGATTCATGAGAGACTCAAACCTGAAGCTGATTGTGAACCCAGCTCTGTGTCCCTTAAAAGTGACCACTCAAAGGAGGATGGGCTTTACTTTAAACCAAACCAATATTCTGCTGTTAAACGGTGAGTTGTGTCTAAAATAAGATAAGACAATAATACTGAAACTAATATAAGTAGAAAAAGACTAGAAAAAAGATAGGTTGGTTATAAAAAGGTAAAGATGATAAAATGCTAGCTCAATAGGTAAGAGGCTTCTCAAACTGGGGTCCCTGGACCCCCAGGAGTTCATGAGCTGTAGTTTGGGGATCCCAAAATAAATTACAATAAATGATAATTATGTCTCATTTTAAAAAGTGGATATTCACACAGGAGGACCAATAGGCTAAAGCAAACATAAATAACCAAAAAAATTAAAACAATTGTTCCCATGGTATTTAGGGGTTAAAAATGCCGTAGGCTAAATCATTTTTAATCAGCAAGAGGTGTTTGGGGGAGTCCTTAAAAATTTCCCTCCCCTGTTAGAAGCTCTGCAATAGGTTATCTAAAGTAACATAAGGCTATGAACTATAATAGCCTAACATAAGGTTTGCTCTGACTGAAGGAGCTGCTCAGCCCCCCACAGTTTCATGCAGAGGGTGGTGGGGGCTTTGTTAACATCCTCCTCCCACCCATCACAACCATTTTTAAAGAAAGAAGAGATTTTAATGTATTTTTATGTGAGAAAATGTGCAAAAAGAGGTATTTATTTTGAGTTACCGCAAAACAAAATCTTTAACACTCATCTTCTGTGTGAACTGAACATTTGAAAACATGAATGGCTAAACTATCGTAGCACGTAGCAGTAAGTAGTTAGCTTGCAAAATGTACAGAAAAGGTAAAAAAAAACAAATGTTGATGCTGAAAAACTCTCACATTTAGTTTAGTAAACATTAATAGAAGTGCTATTGTCTTTGAAAAAGACTGTTTTTGACTTCCAAGTCAAGTTTTGATATTTTGAAACCCCAAGCAAATTACTTTGCTTTATGCTAAATTATCCAAAAGGCTACAAACCCACTATTTCATGTATATTAAACCACACTAAAAGATTTAAAACAAGCAAAACTCCACAGGTTGTATTTTAATATGAGATTAATTTTATTTTTCCTGTCAGGATCCATCTGAGACCTGAACCTGACCCCAGCAGTGTGTCATTAAAAAGCGACTGGTCTAAAGAAGAAATCATTAATTTCACATCAGACCGTCCCTCTGATGCTAAGAGGTGAGCTGTATCTTAATGTTAGAACAATTTAAACTGCAGTGCTGGGCCCAGTTCTGCTAATCCACTAACAGCTAATGGTCAGGGCCGTGGCCGTGGGGGAGGGATGCACTGGTTACCCTTGAAATCTGACCACCCTGCCTGTGGATGACCAAGAAAAAAAGACCTAGATTAAATTCTCCGCTGAGACGGATGCCCGTTATTTGTAAAAATAAAAGGGATTAAACTGACGGTTCTTTCATCCAAATGAAGAGAAACACGGTCAAAGTTTCACCCAACCAGAGCAGAGCAGGGTGGGTCGTGCTGTCTGATTGACAGCAGGTGTACGCAGCAGCAGCCTCAGGTTTATAATTGACATGTCACGCTGGGCGTGAGGGGGCGGGCCAATAGTGACGCAATCATGCCAACAAAGCTCCTGTGTGTTGACCCCACATGGTGTCCCGGCATGTGGTTGTGCATCTCCAAATGTTTGTAACTCCACAATGGCTGCGTGCGTTGTGCACCATTCAAATTGTTTGTTTGTCTGTCAAGCTTTTGCTGTCCTACTTACAACATTTTCCCAAGTTATGAAGTATAAAACCTACAACGACATCAGCGCAAAGTATACAGCTGTCATAACACAATGTATTGTACATATTATGCAGACACTTGTAATTCTTCTTTAATGCAATTTTTACACTGAAAGCACATGCACAGGCAGACAGTTTTTGGTGTATACTGAGACTGTGATGTAACCAAATTTCTATTTGAGTTCTGGATGTCCCAGATTTTGAATCAACTTCAATTTTTTAGCATGCAAAACACATCCATGAGTTATATCCGAGTAAATCAAATGTTTTATTTGGCATACTGTTGATTGCAATCGAAGACTGCAGGGAGTTTGGATAAAATAGCAATTTTACTGTCACTCCTCTATAAGTCTGTGACACCCCCCACTCCAAAATAACTAATTGTAGACTGCTCATGAATAAGCTAACTTTTCATTTAGTGGTTGTGTTTAAGCTGAAACCGTTAGCAGACCAAATTAGCTTTTGCTAAATTTAGTTCAGCTAACTTTAAATCAGAAACAAAAACATCAGTTTGTTTCAGTTATAAAGGATTGTATCGAAATGATTTAATTTTTTTTAAACCTTTCAGCTGATTAGCTAGACAAACTATATCTTACGCCAGGGTACTTTAGGAGGGAGGCAAAGATTTATGATAGGATGATGAATGTTGCTGGAACTCATTCTAACGGGGCTAAAGTAAACAGTCAACTTTTACCACTACGGCCTGTTGTCTAACTTACTGATCTTTACCTTGTGTCTGCCTCTGTGTGGACAGAGAGAACGACAGCTAATTCTTTGATTCCTCCACAGAGTGGAGCAGCAGAGCTCAGAGGTTCCCAGTCCTCAGTCTGCCCAGCAGCATCAGAACCAGCTGAACTCCATATTTTTGGTGTGTACATGCCTAACAAGTACTGTCCTTTGTAGTCCAGTAGACTGCCAGTCTGTCCGGCATGTAGACAAGTGAACTGTTGCTCTGTGTAAAATGTAGACCACTGGACTGTAAGTTTATCCAACATGTAGACCACTGGACTGTAAGTTTATCCAACATGTAGACCACTGGACTGTCTGTTTATCCAACATGTAGACCACTGGACTGTAACTTTATCCAACATGTAGACCACTGGACTGTAACTTTATCCAACATGTAGACCACTGGACTGTCTGTTTATCCAACATATAGACCACTGGACTGTCTGTTTATCCAACATATAGACCACTGGACTGTCTGTTTATCCAACGTGTAGACCACTGGACTGTCTGTTTATCCAACGTGTAGACCACTGGACTGTCTGTTTATCCAACATATAGACCACTGGACTGTCTGTTTATCCAACGTGTAGACCACTGGACTGTAAGTTTATCCAACATGTAGACCACTGGACTGTAACTTTATCCAACATGTAGACCACTGGACTGTCTGTTTATCCAACATATAGACCACTGGACTGTAAGTTTATCCAACATGTAGACCACTGGACTGTCTGTTTATCCAACATGTAGACCAGTGGACTGTCAGTTTATTCAACATGTAGACCACTGGACTGTCTGTTTATATAACATGTAGACCACTGGACTGTCTGTTTATCCAACATGTAGACCAGTGGACTGTCAGTTTATTCAACATGTATACCAGTGGACGGTCTGTTTATTCAACATGTAGACCACTGGACTGTCTGTTTATCCAACATGTAGACCACTGGACTGTCTGTTTATCCAACATGTAGACCAGTGGACTGTCAGTTTACCTAACATGTAGACCACTGAACTCTTGGTCTGTCCAACATGGATCTGATGTATGGCTCTATGATCTCAATCTGAGTTGCTATTTGTATTTGAATTCATTTCCAGCAACTGGAGGACAGCATTGTCACTTTTATAAAACTTGAGCTGATGAAGTACCAGAGGCTTCTAGGTCCTGGTTATCCTGAATGCTTCACAGGTCAAAGGACAGATGAAGAATTTCTGGAAGGTGACGATGAAGAGCAGAGGAAGAGCAGCAGAGAGGCATTTGTGAAGATCACACAGCACTTTCTGAAGAGAATGAAGCAGGAGGAGCTGGCTGATCGCCTGCAGAGCAGTAAGAATATATTTTTTTTAATTGAATGTGCCTCCTAGATAAATGATGTATTTACTGATGTCTTAATGCTGGTAATTAAAGATGAGGGATGAACCCATGTGAGCTAGGACCTCAGATTTGAGCACATTGCTCTACTGTTACTATATCTGCAATCTCATTCTTTCGGTCACTACCCAAAGTGTGTGGCCATAGGTGTGGATAGGAACATAAATAGAGGACTTTGCTTGACAGCTCAGCTCCATCTTTACCTCAACAGACCATTACAGAGTCCACAATACCGCGAAAGATGCACCGAATCTGTCTGTCAATCTCAAACTCTATTCTTCCCCCACTCGTGAACAAAACCCCAAAATACAGTCTCTACTTGAGGCAGAACCTCATCCCCAACCCAGAGAGTGCAATACATCCTTTTCTGACAGAGGACCACGGACACAGATTTGGAGACCAGACCGTGTTCTATTTGCAAAACAACATCTTGTGAGTCTTGGGTTTGATCCCTGGGTCGGACCTGGGGTCTTTCTGTCCGGAGTTTGCATGGGTACTTGCATGGGTACTCCGGTTTCCCCCATCCCTAAAAACAAGTACAATAGGTTGCCTTCAGGCCCAGGCCTCCCTTGCAAAGAGATCTGAGATCTCAATGGGACTTGCCTGGTTAAATAACGGTAAATAAAATAATAGTAAAATCTGGATTCATTATTTGGCTGAATGTCCAACTGCACTGCTACAGCATCCCCTGTTGTTAGATGTGGCAGTGCAATGTGGCTCTTGTTGGGGCTACTGCTGCTCTGGGTCAGTGGCTGCTCACATCAAACAAAAGAGTGCCCCCAGTGTATCTCAGGCCTTGTAACATGGCTTTTGCTGTCCAAGGACTCTGGATGAAGACTATGCCTATATTCATCCTTCTAAGGTGAGTACACTACAAAGTGATGCAAGTTGCAATAACTGAACTCCATCATGCCCAGAGCCATAGAGAGACTAAGAGGTATGATATAATTCACATTTTGGTCTTATGAATCACTTTACCATTGACCATCTTGAAATCTTCGAGATGGCTAGCAGAAGCTGGGTCATAGCAAACTTGTCAATGCAGGTTATACAAAGGGTGCCCTGTAGAAGACCTGACTGAACTGTGGCACTAGATGGTCATCTGGCACCTGGTCAATAAGACAATGACCTGCAAGGCTTCACCAGCAGCCAATAAATTTGAAGTCCTGTTACTGTCTTTTTGGGGCTTGGGCACTGCCTGGAGTGCAGGCCACAGCCTTCTTTTCTTACAAGTTGAAGACCCATTGTTGACTTATTCACTAACTAACGCTTTTCTTGAAGGAGAGACCCTAGAAGTCCTCAGAGAATGCATCTCCCCCTTAACCTTTTTTCCATCAGAGGACCCCAGCAACATGTCAATGTCCTCATTACCTGGAGACCCCAGCACCTATGGGTTAGTCAGTTAGTTAAAACTTTATTTCACCAGGTAAAATATTAACAATTGATTTTTTACAATGTTAGCCTGAAGGTTCTAACACTTAAAAGGGGAAGATGAGGCCCCAGCCGCTCCCCAATAGAGTGCAGTCAAGAGGCTATTCCTGCAATGGATAGCCAAGTTCCCAGACATTGAACCGTCCTGTTGCCCAGAACACATAGGCATTAAGTTCCAAGACCAGAGTAGGGATTCTTCTAGTTGCTGTACTGATGGCCTGTCCATCTTAGGTCCTTACCAGAATTACTGATGTCAAAATAAATGAAATAATAGATAATCTAATAGGCAATCATCAATGAAATAAAAGTGCCAAGTGTATTTACTGAAAAAGGAAACTCATCACTTTCTTTTTATGTGTGTTTGTTTAGAACTTTTTACTGCAGTTTGTCAACATAAACTTAAATCAGCTTTGAATAAGAAGTTCCAGTGTGTGTTTGAAGGGATCGCCAAAGGAGGAAACCCAACCCTTTTGAATGAGATCTACACAGAGCTCTACATCACAGAGGGAGGGACTGGAGAGGTCAACGATGAACATGAGGTCAGACAGATTGAAACATCATCCAGGAAACCACACAGACCAGAAACAAGCATCAGACAAGAAGACATCTTTAAACTCCCACCTGGAAGACATCAACCAATCAGAACAGTGATGACAAAGGGAGTGGCTGGCATTGGAAAAACAGTCTTAACACAGAAGTTCACTCTGGACTGGGCTGAAGACAGAACCAACCAGGATATCCAGTTTATATTTCCATTTAGTTTTAGAGAACTGAATCTCCTAAGAAAGAAGAGGTTCAGCTTGGTGGAACTTTTTCATCACTTTTTTACCGAAACCAAAGAAGCAGGAATGTGCACATTTGAAGATTTCCAAATTGTCTTCATATTTGATGGTCTGGATGAGTGTCGGCTTCCTCTGGACTTCCAAAACAATGAAATCCTAACTGATGCAACAGAGTCCACCTCAGTGGATGTTCTGCTGACAAACCTCATCAGGGGAAAGCTGCTTCCCTCTGCTCGCCTGTGGATAACCACACGACCTGCAGCAGCCAATCAGATCCCTGCTGAGTTTCTCGACATGGTGACAGAGGTCAGAGGCTTCACTGACCCTGAAAAGGAGGAGTACTTCAGGAAGAGGTTCAGAGATGAGGAGCAGGCCAACAGGATCATCTCTCACATCAAGACATCACGAAGCCTCCACATCATGTGCCACATCCCAGTCTTTTGCTGGATCACTGCTACAGTTCTGGAGGATGTGTTGAAAACCAAAAATGAAGGAGACCTGCCCAACACCCTGACTGAGATGTACATCCACTTCCTGCTGGTTCAGACCAAAGTCAAGAAGGTCAAGTATGATGGAGGAGCTGAGACAGATCCAGACTGGAGTCCAGAGAGCAAAAAGATGGTAAAGTCTCTGGGAAAACTGGCTTTTGATCAGCTGCAGACAGGAAACCTGATTTTCTATGAGTCAGACCTGACAAAATGTGGCATCAATATCAAAGCAGCCTCAGTGTACTCAGGAGTGTTCACCCAGATCTTCAAAGAAGAGAGAGGTCTGTACCAGGACAAGGTGTTCTGCTTCGTCCATCTGAGTGTTCATGAGTTTCTGGCTGCTCTTCATGTCCACCTGACCTTTGTCAACTCTGGGGTCAATGTACTTGAAAAAAAACAATCATATTCTCTGTTGTCTACATTATTCAGCAAATCTAATGAAAAATCTCTCCATCAAAGTGCTGTAGACAAGGCCTTACAAAGTCCAAATGGACACCTTGATTTATTCCTCCGGTTCCTCCTTGGTCTTTCACTGCAGACCAATCACAGTCTCCTTCAAGGCCTGCTGACGCAGACAGGAAGTCTCTCACAGACCAATCAGGATACAGTCCAGTACATAAAGACAAAGATTAATGAGAATCAGTGTACAGAGAAAAGCATCAATCTGTTCCACTGTCTGAATGAACTGAATGACCATTCTCTAGTGAAGGAGATCCAACAGTCTTTGAGTTCAGGAAAGCTCTCCACAGATAAACTGTCTCCTGCTCAGTGGTCAGCTCTGGCCTTCATCTTACTGTCATCAGGAAAAGATCTGGATGTGTTTGACCTGAAGAAATACTTTGCTTCAGAGGAAGCTCTTCTGAGGCTGTTGCCATTGGTTAAAGTCTCCAACACAGCTCTGTAAGTACCCACTAATAAAAACAAAACTAAAATAATTAATGGAGTAACTGTGAAGGTGCCTACCACACAGCATCCATTGTAATGGTAGATTGGGTTTTACTAAGTGTTGGAGTTCATTGTCTGCTACCACCTTACTGAATTTCAGCCTAATATGTCTCAAAACTGTTGAACAATTTGGTTGCCATTTTAAATTTCACAAACTCCACCTTTCTTCTCTGGTCTAAGAGGTTGTTCTGCCCAAATACCATAGAAACAGAAATTTTCTGTTGTTAAGAGCAGCAGGTGTCAGAACACAGCATGTCAAGAAGAGAATCAATCGAAAATATTTTGTTTGAATAGCCACTGGCTGTATAAGGTCTACTGAAATAATTCTTAAACAGTCAGTAAGAGAAGTCATTGGGTTGTACTCGCATAAATATTCTAATTTTTGTTGCGCTTTATATTAAAGATATGTCCGTCCATTTTCTTACACTTATCTGGGGTCGGGTCGCGGGGGCAGCAGCCTAAGCAGAGAGACCCAGACTTCCCTCTCCCCAGCCACATAAGCCAGCTCCTCTCCAAAGGCGTTTCCAGGCCAGCTGTGAAACATAGTCCCTCCAGTATTTATCTAGGAGGCATCCTAACCAGACACTCAAGCCACCTCAACTGGCTCCTCTCAACGTGGAGGAGCAGAGGCTCTATTCTGAGTCCCTCCAGGACGATATCAGAAATATGACAAGTTAAAAACACTTCTGTATCCTGTATCGCAGGTAATGAGCCAGAGCTTGTGGGTGAGGTAGATATAGTTGGGCTCACCTCAACTTACAGCTTGGGCTCTGGAATCCAACTCCCGAAGAAGGGCTGGACTGTCTCCTACTCTGGAGTTGCTCAGGGAGAGAGGCGACAGAGTGGGCGTGAGGATACTCACAAGCCCCCGGCTGTGTGCCTCAGTGTTTGAGTTCACTCCGGTGGACAAGAGAGTTGCCTCTCTGCGGCTTTGTACTGCAGGAGGAAAGGTTCTGACTGTTGTTTGTGCTTTTGGTGGGCTTAAGGAGGTTCTGACAAACCGTTCGAAAAGGAAAGCGCTCCTTGTCCCAGGCTGTACTTGGCTTGGGTGGGAAACTGCTGACCAGAACTGAGGATATCATTGGGCGGTGGAAGGAACACTTTGAGGATTTCCTGAATCTACCCTCCATGTCCACCTTTGAGGAGGCAGAGTCAGAAGACTCGGGGGAAGACGATTCCATTACCATGGCAGAGGTCATAGAGGTAGTCAAAAAGCTCCTTGGTGGCAGGGCGCCAGGGGTAGATAAGATTCGCCCCAAGATGCGGAAGGCTTTGGATGTTGTGGGGCTGTCATGGTTGACACGTCTCTTCAACATTGCATGGAGGACCGGGACAATTCTTGTGGAGTGGAAGATTAGGGTGGTGGTTCACATTTTTAAAAAAGGGTGTGTTCTCTAACTATCATGGGATCACACTTCTCGCCCTCCCCGGGAAAGTTTACTCCAGGGTGTTTGAAGGGAGGCTCCGATCGATTGTCAAACCTCGGATTCAAGAGGAGCAGTGTGGCTTTCGTCCTGGGCGTGGAACAGTGGACCAGATCTTTATCTTTGCAGAGTCTCTAAGGGGGTCATGAGAGTTTGCCTCTCCGGTCTACATGTGTTTTGTGGACTTGGAGAAGGCTTATCACTGTGTTCCTCGAGGCATTCTGTGGGGGGTGCTGTGGGAGTATGGAGTGTCTGGGTTTCTATTAAGAGTGATCCAGTCCCTGTAGAACCAAAGCAGGAGCTGTGTTCCTATTCTTGGCACAAAGTTAAGCTTGTGCCAAGAATAGTCAGTGTTGGACTCTGCCAGGGCTGTCCCTTGTCTATGATCCTGTTTGTAGTGTTTATGGACCCCATCTCAAGGCACAGTCGTGGAGAGGAGGGTGTCTGGTTTGGGAACCACAGGGTCTCGTCTCTGCTGTATGCAGATGATGTGGTTCTGTTGGCGTCTTCAGTCCAAGACCTTCAGCATGCACTGGAACAGTTTGCAGCCGAGTGGGAAGCGACTGGGATAAAAGTCAGTTCCTCTAAGTCTGAGGCCATGGTTCTTCACGTCCCTTTGGTAGGAGGCCCCAGGGAAGACCTAGGACTTGCTGGAGGGACTATGTATCCTCTCTGGCCTAGGAAGGCCTTGGGGTCCCCCGGGACGTGCTGGAAAGTATTGCTGGTGAGAGGTATTTCTCTCCTGGACCTGTTGCCTTTGCGACCTGACTACAAATAAGTGGAAGAAGATAGAGGTGGAGATGGAGAAATGTCACAGTTTCATGGCGAAAGTAACCACATATCTCATGACCAGTTGCTTTGATTTAACATTTGTGGGGAGAAAACCTTGCTGTCCAGGCTGCATTAAAGTTGATGGAGGATTTTAAAAAATCAATTTATTTGTTATGACAGGCCCAAATAATATACTTTTTATTATCTTTGCCTTTTCAGATTAAGTTACTGTAACCTTTCAGAAAGAAGCTGCGAATATCTGTCCTCAATTTTTGGCTCCCAGTCCTACAGTCTCCGAAAAATGGACCTAAGTAACAACAACCTACAGGACTCGGGAGCAAAGCTTCTGTCTGCTGGACTACAGAATCCACACTGTAATGTGGAAATTCTCAGGTGAGAATCAGAACCCTGGGAATGTATTTATTTTTAATTCAACATTTTGTAACGACAAATATGAGTTAATTCAACAATCCATTCTTGATCGCTTATCCATTGTCAGGAGACAGGTCCATTAAGAAAACTCAGACATCCCCCTCAATAGCCACAAACTCCATCTTCTTTTGGGGGATCCTAAGGTGTTTATCAGCAAGAAGGGATATATTTCAGGTTGAGTTCTGGGTTTCTGCCCCGTAGTCCTGAATCAGTCCTCCTCGAAAATTGTACTACTTTAATATTGAACATTGTACAACAAAACAGTCTACCCTGAAAAATCTACTAACACACCAATTACTTAGCAGATTATGAGTTGGCAAAACTAACTTTTTGGCTAGCTGTGTCCACTACTGTCTGTCAGTGATAGCAGCTTGCTTTTTAATTTGAGCCACTAGTGTCTCATACTCCCCCAAAACCACTGAAAAAAAGTTTTGGGGGAGTACTAAAACATGATCATGCATACATCAGATGTGTTGATTTGTGTCTTTTAGCTTGTCAGGCTGTCTGATCACAGAAGAAGGCTGTGCTTCTCTGGCTTCAGCTCTGAGCTCTAACCCCTTCCATCTGAAGGAGCTGGACCTGAGCTACAATCATCCAGGAGAGTTATCACTGAAGCTGCTGTCAGCTGGAGCCAAGGATCCATACTGGAGACTTGAAACTCTCAGGTATGGAGAGACCTGATATTTGACAAACTGAAAACATGTTATATATGAACAACCACTTGTTGACTTTTGTTTTTCATACCAGAGCCAAAGGTGGAACAACATAGGGGACATTTTTACTTAGGGGTTCAAAGGAACTAGAGGCAAGGGCAAGAATAACAAAAAGAAAGAATTTGGTGACTTAGTTGACGCAGAATAACTTTGGAAGTGTCTGAAAAGACCTAAAACCATCTTGAGACACAAATAACCAATTTCTTAGACCAGTGATTCCCAACCCTGATCTTCAGAAAACACTACTCTGCATGTTTTAAGTGTTTCCCCGCTTTAACACACCTGATTTGTATAAATGAGCGATAATAAACTTCTGAAGAAACTATAGACCTGCTGGAGAGCAAGAAAACACCTAAAACATGCAGGATAGTGCTCCTCTAGTACCAATGTTGGGAACCAGAACCGCTGTGGAGATAAAAAATGAGAGAATGAGGTAAACCAGCATTCTGTCAGTCATCAATCCTTCTCAGAGTCCAATCGTTTTAGCTAATGCCTAACAAAAAAAGAAAAAAAAAAGCCTGAAGCAAATGCTAAATAAGTAAAAAAATAGCAGAAGCTAACAAATAGCTAAACAAGTAAAAATGAGTGAAATCAGCTAATTGCTAACCACTAAGATGGCTCTCATACTCGCATTGCTCTAGACTTAGTCCTGGGCATGATTCAGCTAACAGATAACAGGGAAACAAAATTTTAGTCAGATTAGATCTTTCACTAACTTGGAAAACCGACCACATAGCTTTTGCTACATTATGTTTTGCCAACTTGAAGTCTTCTAACAGCTTTAACAATCTAACATCAACAGGTTTGTCTCACCAGTCATCAGCTGGAAGGAGACAAAATGTGTGGCTCAGATTGAGTGACAGCTGTGTAATGTCCATGTTTGCTGAAAGAGACTGATCCTCTGATCCTCCTTTCAGGGTGGAGCCTGCTGGAGAGCGATGGTTGACCCCAGGTCTGAGGAAGTGTAAGTGTGTGTGTGGGCTTTTAATCAAGAGGTCAATAAATGATCCGTAACAGATTATAAACTGCAGCCTGATCGTGTTTGTTCTCTCCATCAGATTCCTGTCAGCTCGCAGTCGACACAAACACAGTGAGCAGATGCCTCAAACTGTCCGACAACAACAGAACAGTGACACGTATGAGTGAGAATCAGTCATATCCTGATCATCCAGACCGGTTCCATGAGGATCCTCAGCTGCTGTGTACAACTGGTGTTACTGGTCGCTGCTACTGGGAGGTGGAGTGGAGAGGAAAGGTTTATGTGTCAGTGAGTTACAGAGGGATCAGCAGGAGAGGAGACATCGACGACTGTGTGTTTGGAAGGAATGACCAGTCCTGGAGACTGATCTGCTCTGATGTTGATGGTTACTCTTTCCATCACAAGAACGAGGAAACCTTTATCTCCTCCTCCTCTGTCTCTCACAGGGTAGCAGTGTATGTGGACTGTCCTGCTGGCATTCTGTCCTTCTATAGAGTCTCCTCTGGCTCTCTGATCCACCTCCACACCTTCAACACCACATTCACTCAAACTCTGTACCCTGGGTTCACACTCTGGTATGATTCATCAGCACTTCTGTGTTGAATTTGATCTAAAGAGTCTCCTTCTGTCAGAAATACAATTTCAGATTCATGGAATTAAGTTCTTTCTCTTTGAAACCTCTAAAATCAACTTCCAACCCATCTTATTTGAGAGTTTGGAAGTTATGAGTTATGACTCCTTCTAAAAGGGATCTTCAACTACTTGTAACAATAGATCTTTTAGATGAAGATTTCAATTATCAAACAAGGCTGGTTAGCTACAGAGCTAATAAATATAGTTAGCTCCTCAAGTGATAAATAGGTAGGTTTCAGTAGATCAAGGTCATCAAAGTATTTGGTAAGATTCTGTACACACTTTTTATTCCACAGTTTGTCCAGTGTCCTCTTTTATGCTGCTAGATATTGGAGTGATGGTTGAAAATACAAATAGGCTGGACATGTAGAAGAAAGACAGCTTGGTGCTTGGAAGGAGGCTGGACTCCTGAACTGGCTCAGCACATTAAATAAACTTGTGACGTCTTCAGAAATCCGCAAATTATATCTATAGAGAAAAAAAAGGTTAAAAATACAGTCAAGTAGTTTGTCGAAGAATGGAATTGGCGGGCATTGTTTCTTATCAATCGATCAAGTTTATTTGTGCAGCACATTTCAACAACAAGGCAAAGTGTTTTAAATCATAAAAACACAAAAAATATAAAGTCATAAAACAGAGTTAACAGCTGAAGCGTTACAGTTTGTCAGGTACCATCGTTACCCTCCAAAATGTTGATTAATGTTTCATTTATAATGTTTCATAATCACCTCTAAACAGGTGGGTTTCTGGAAGTTTTGTTCCAGATTTGCGGTGCATAGAAGCTGAATGCTGCTTCTTCCTGTTTGGGTCTGGTTCTGGAAGATCTTTAACGTATTGTGGTGTTAACCCGTTAAGTAATTCATAAACTAATAACATTATGAGTTACAGGGAGACAGTGTAAGGACTTTAGAACTGGGCTGATGTGCTCTATCTTCCTGGTTTTAGTCAAAACACGAGCAGCAGCGTTCTGGATCAGCTGCAGCTGTCTGATGGTTTTTTAGGCAGACCTATAAAGACACTGTTGCAGTAATCAATGAAACTAAAGATAAACGCATGGATGAGTTTCTCTAGACCTTGCTGAGACATTAGTCCTCTAATCCTGGAAATGTTCTTCAGGTGATAGAAGGCCAACTTTTGTTCTTACCCAACATTATGCCCCGAAAAATTGGCTTCAACATATTGTTAAAATTAATTTCAATGTCAAAAACTATAAATACATTTCTGACTGAGAATGAACACGGAACAATGGGGACCTTTACTCTGGCTATTTTTAAAACACTAGTCACATGACTCTGTCCACTCAACACTGATGCTCGTACAAACTCTTGTAGCTGCTCCATTGGTTTCAAGCTATGGGATGAGTTAAGTTTGACCGGAAAAAAAAAGGGAAATAACATTTGCTCCGAACATTTATTCAGAGGTAAAAGACCAACACTGGACCACCCTGATCCTATCCCTGCACTTTCTGTTGATAAACAGGTACAGTAAACTTGTTTTTACTGTAGCCTTCTGCTAGCTTTACTCCTAGCATTATTGCTAGCCTCGCTCATAGCGCTTTACTTCCAGGCTCTACTGCAGTCCATCCAGCATATAGTGATAATATTATACTTACACAAACTCTAAACATCACCATTAAGTTTCTTTAAATGATGCAGAAGCAGCGGCTCCAGTAATAAAAACACTCACACACACACACATAATAAATGCGTCAAGCTAAGCTATAAGACACTATATAAACATCAACCTTTTTCACAATTCCACTTTTTCCAAGTCCGTTGAAGACCGCGACCCTTGAGCCCACCTCTAAATGAACTTTCCTGTGATTCCTGAAGTCAGATGTGTCGAGAAACGTCTTTATCTGTTACAGTATAAACACTAAATATCTGTAGACCCCACTCCAATTTTCAGATCATTTGCAAGCACGGTGGATAATGTCAGCCGGTTCGGATGTTATCAGCCCATTAAATGGACGTTATTAGGGGTTATCAGTCCCATAGAATGGCTTCAGACTGTTCCGACAGTGCCCTCTAGTGGGTTACCAGTGCCATATACTTCCG
>JAUBOC010000097.1:11325630-11335785 GCA_032275365.1 Anablepsoides cearensis | reverse complement strand
ATAATCTGGACGTCCTTAAGATTGTCGGGAAGGGCAAAAATCGGCATGATTATCTGTCAGTGTGGCGCTGGCCTTAGAGGGGCATCCTTACCAGATGCCTGACCCACCTAAACTGGTTTCTCTCTATGCAGAGGAGCAGCTAAGCTAAGGGAAAGTCCAACTACCCTGCGTAGAAAACAAATTTAGATTGCCTGTATCCTCCATCTTTTTTGTTCAGTCACTCCAAAATTCATGACTATAGGTGAGGGTCCTAATATGGACTAAGCAGTAACCTTGAGAGGGCAGTCCACCCTTTTCCAACTGAGGACCATAGGTGCTGATCATCATCTCAGCTAATTCAAACTCAGCTGTAAACCACTCTGGTGAGAACTGAAGATTACGGCACGATGACGCCAACATGTCCACAGCTGCAGAGTCAGAAACCTGAAGTCACTGACCCCTTACACCTCTTCACTGCAGTTATTTGAATTTTGGTTAAAGACTTTGCAAATCATTAGAAATATCAGTTTCCAACATCAGCTACTAGCATGAGCCTTGAGGTTACATTAAAACTAAACAGCAGATGCTTATCCTGATAGCAAATAATCACCTAGATGTTTTATTGCATTGTCTGTGAACCTTTTATTTACATTTGTTTTGGTTTCTAGCGCTATGTTGCCAACCACGTCGCAGCACAGCAATGGCGCCCTCAGCTCCAGGGACGCCGTGCGCCACACAGCCGGCGCCAAGCGTTACAAGTACCTACGGCGGCTTTTCCATTTCAGGCAGATGGACTTTGAATTTGCCCTGTGGCAGATGCTTTACTTGTTCACGTCGCCACAGAGAGTCTACCGCAACTTCCACTACAGGAAGCAAACCAAGGACCAGTGGGCCAGAGATGATCCTGCCTTTCTGGTCCTCCTCAGCATCTGGCTTTGTGGTAAACTTTTACTTTTTGTATTGCATTAATAAGTGTGTGTAAAGGGTTAAGTGTTCAAACTGTTTGGTGTTGGTGCAGTGTCCACAATAGGTTTTGGTTTTGTGTTGGATATGGGAGTAGTGGAGACCCTGAAACTTCTGCTGTGGGTGGTTTTTGTCGACTGCATAGGAGTCGGTCTGCTCATATCAACCCTCATGTGGTGAGTTTGAGGTTTTATTTGATAATTAACCACCTCACAATAAAGTAAAGTCTCATTTTCTTTATTTTTTTTTATCCTCTCAGGTTTATCAGTAACAGATACCTGCTGAAACATTCCAGCAGAAACTTTGACGTGGAGTGGGGTTACGCGTTCGATGTTCACCTCAACGCTTTTTACCCACTTCTGGTCATCCTGCACTTTCTGCAGCTCTTCTTTATTAACCGTGAGTTCATTGTGTCTGAACTTCTGTTGAAGCCCAATCCATTCTACAGATAGATCTAATTTTTATTTATATTTCAGACTTGGTGGTAATAAATTATGACTGGTTCCTGGGTTATTTTGTTGGGAACACCTTGTGGCTGATTGCCATTGGCTACTATCTCTACATCACCTTCTTGGGTTACAACAGTAAGTGTCACCCACGCTCCCGCCTGCTTCTCGCTCAGTTTAAACACCTTGTTTCTAAGGAGAGTCTGTTTTCTGTTTTAACCCTCACAGCTCTGCCCTTCCTGACGAACACGGCGGTCCTCCTCTACCCCTTCGCTCTGCTCGGGCTCCTCTACATCCTCTCCGTCTCGCTGGGCTGGAACTTCACTCGGGGTCTCTGCTGGTTTTATAAGCACAGAGTCCAGTAGAAGCAGTTTGGGTTGGACACTAACGGGGTCCTGAGCCGACCTAAACCCTGTCTCTGACTTACACCTTCGTGACAAAGTATCCAGCTTCTGTTGGTCAGCGTGTTGGGACTGGACTGGCACTGATCCAGTTGTTTTCTGTTAAACTGGATCTCCGGTCAGCAAACTGTGATGAGTTTGGACTAGCTGCAGAAACAAGGAGACAGATGAGACTTTTATCCAATATTTTCTTTGTAAATAACAAAACAATAAACACAGAAGATTCTTTTTCTGAGGAGGATAAGTTTGTTTTCTTAAAAAAAGACTGAAAAAATGAAAACCTGCTCATGGAAGAGAAAATAGAAGTGGCTAAACATGATGGATGTTGACTTTTTTTCTCTTATTTTATAGTGTACATTCCAAAGCACTTTCAATAAAGGGTTTTATTAACTTAAACTACCTCAGTTTTTGATGTTCGTAAGATCAAACACACCTGTTTTCCTCCTGCTTTTTCTATTTACTGAGTAAACTTCCAGCAGCAGATTTCTGTAAAATGTTCTTTTTTTTAACATTTGTTATTCAGCTGCATAGTTCCAATTACAGTGATATAAACTGAAATGCTGTGGACTTGATCTTAAAATGGGACATGTCTATAAAACTGGGATAACATTTTTACTTTAGAAAAAGGGGAAATGATAAATGTAATATGTAGCTTCATATTTTGTAGTCTTCATGCAAATGAATAGGTGGTGGTTGTGTGCAAAAATTAAAGGGCAGTTCCTTGATTGGATGCATATTGCACTTCCTTTCTGAGTAAGTGTTAATCACTCAGTAACTACCACATCAAATTTTAGGTTATTATTTCTAAAATTGATTGAGTTGAAGCCATTTTTATGTTTTTCTGGCAGCCATCTTAAAATAGTTTGACTTTAAAAGTTGCAATGAATGATTGCTTTTCATCCACTGGTTTTTGAGATATTTTGCTAACAGACCTACATGTACAGGCACAAAGGTAAACATATGCCTTCACCTTTCTGTGGCAAACACAAGATTTTGTTTTGCTGTTACTTTGAGATTAGAATCGTGTGAAAAAAACAAACCTTGAAAAAAAAAATTTGATCCAAATGAATGTAACGTAATAATAATAAAAAAAATACTTGATAAAACGTGTAAAATGTGTTAATTGTATCAACAAAAGATGTTCTAACTGGAAGTTTAGACATCAATCTGGCTCTCTTCCAAGTTGGAACTCAACTTAAAATTAGTTTTTGCACAATATATTTGAAAAACACAATAAATAAATATTTTGTTTCTAAATACTTTTACTCTAGTTGGAAATAATTTTCACACAAGCAGAAATCTATTGTTTAAATAACTACAAAATAAGGTTTAACATTTATCTTTTGGCTTTTATTGTGATCAAAGAGAATTTCTTAAAGTATTTGTTAATAAACATTTAGATTTGTAGCTCAAGTCTTAAAATAATTTGTTGAATATGGTATGAAGAATGCAAATGTGAAATTCTATGTTCTCCGTCATGTGGTTACAGTGACAGCTAGTCACTGTAAGATAACGAGAAAAACAAGTGACAAAAACAGGTATTTATATGAGGTCCATCACAAAAAAATCTCTTTATTCTGATACAGGTCTGTTTAATCCAGGTTTGTTCCACAATCTGTCTAATTTATGGCTTTAATCAGCATTTTCTTCAGTCTCTCCATGTCCACAGTTTTCATGATGAAGACCTTGTGCTGCTTCTTCAGCAGCTCCATGTAGTCCAGGACCATCATGCCCCGGGTGTGTTTCCCATCCAGCTCCACCGTCACGGCCACCTGAGGGAGGAGTCTTGTTTTAACGCTCGGAGTCACAGATTAAGTAAAAAACAAAAAAGAAAAATAAATGGTGGGTGCTCACCTCGTCTTTCTCTATTATGAATTTGTCATCGACGGCGGCAGCCAAAGCGAAGACGTCGCAGGGATTGAAGCCTCCTCCTGCGATGACCTCCTTTTGGTACTCGGCTGACCTCGCTTTCTGCAGAGACAGTAAAGCAAGACGTATATCTGAGACATCTTCTATGACCAAATGTTCTCTACTTGTCTCAACTGAGTGATCAATTATAAATATGTTCCAAATGCAGAGTTGTCAATATCTTATCTGCAAACAGTTTCAGTTCCCGTGTTCTTACCTTCATGGACAGGGCTGTTATCTTTCTCATGAAGGCGGCTTTCTCAGATTTGTGGGAGAGCCACTCATCACAGAAAGACTAAAAGAGAAAAACAAGAAGTCAAATCTGGTCTTAAAGTTGTTATTTAGCATCTCAAGTCCAGTCTCACCCATGGAAGGCTGCTTCTACAGCTGAACTCCCACGTTGCGATGTAGGTGGGGCAGTTGTAGCGATCCAACACGATGTGAGCCGCCTCGGGGTCAGCCACGAAGTTAAACTCTCCACACACGGTGGTGTTGCCCCTGGCTGAGCACACACACACAAAGAGAATCCATTAGTGGTCATGAAGGAAACCCCCAGCTGTCTGAGGATTAAACCTTAAAGCACCCACAGTCAGTGTTTCCTCCCATGATGTAGAGCGCCTTCAGCTTCTTAGGGAAGGAGGGGTCCAGCTGCACGGCCACCGCCAGGTTAGTGAGGGGTCCGGTGGCCACAAGGATCACCTGCAGGCAGCAAAAGCAGAACACACTCAGCTTTACATGGACTTCAGGGTCTTTGAGAAGAAACCTAATTACATCTTTGATTTCATCATCATTATTAGTCCTTTAGCCCAGAGAGGTGTCAAAATTAAATACAGCTGTAAGGTTAAAACATGGCTGTGATTTTACAACTAATGTTCATTTTATGTCATGGACGACGGTCAATGACAGACCTGTATGCAGCTGTCTTCTGTTTGTACATAAAATTAAATTTCAATCAATCAAAACTTTATCTGTTGCACTTTACACACCCCAAGGCAACCAAAGTGGTGCTAACCAAAAATAAAAATCACAGTAAGCTAAAATCACAGTCAGATTAAATCATGTACCAGTAAGCGATGACACACATTCAAAATAAAAACACAGCAATAAAGAAAAGAGACTGACCTACTGCATGTGCTCTCTGGAGTTAAAAGCCAAACCAAAAACATGTCTTCAAAAGAGACTTAAATTCATTAAGAGATCTGACAGAGGCAGACGGTTCCAGAGTTTAGGAGAAGGTTCTGTCCCATTAGTCACCAACCGAGTCCTGTAGGAACCAACTCTTTCACCATGACTGACCAAAGCAACGTCCTCATTACCGAGGCTGAGGCCCCAGTCCATTGATCCATCTCCTGCTCCATCCTACCATTGCTCTTAAACAAGACAGCCAGGTACTTAAACTCCACCTGAGGGAGAGACCCCCCCCACCCCACCCCACCCAGAGGGACCATTCCACCCTTTTCTTGTCATCGTGGACCAGAAAAATCCTCTCTGTCTAAATACACACTCTCAGTGTGTTGCACCATTTGTTATATCCTCCAATGAGGCTGAAGTCGTTGATGTTAAAAATGTTGTTGGTACCACTTTGCACATGCTTTGATATCCACTCATCTAATTGTTAACATGTGGATGTAACAGAGATGGGGACTCGTGACTCGGACTTGGACCCTAAAGACTTGAGACTTGACTTGGACTTGTGGTTTGAGACTTGCGAACAATGCAAGTCTTTTCACTGCCCGGCTCACGATGCTCACTACCTCAATACACATCCATGCTCCGCTCCTTTGAGAACAAATACATAAAGTTTTAAGAGCTAAGACATTTACTCCTGCTCTCAAGTTTAAAATATACGCTTTTGATCAAAGTCAGAATAATTAGATGGATTTGTTCTTTGTCTTTGCTTTTGTAAGACTACAAGTGCAAAATACAGTTAACAATACTCTAAATGCTTGATTTCAACCTTAACCTTATCTGTTTTTTTTAAACAGTATTATGTTTTAACATTATTATTAAAACATAATACTGTTTTTATATTTGATAATAATATAGTATTATAGAATAAAATCTAGTATAGTAGAATACCTTTGATCAAACTGCCAGTTAAGTGATACATGCAACTACACTTGAACTTGAGGTCAAGAGACTTGAGACTTGACTTGAATTTTTGGTCAAAGACTTGGACTTGACTTGGGTTTGGAGCAAAAGACTTGAGACTTGACTTGGACTTGCAAAAAAAGACTTGTGGACATATCTGGGATGTAATAATGGCCAATAGAACCAGAACCACAGAAACCTGCGTACACCAGTCATGAAGTTGGCGTGCAGATGCTGACATTTCCACGCTCATTTCATTCTTGATACAACCAAAGTTTGGTGTGCAAAAGGACACCTGCACCCTTTTTTGGTGTGTACACATCGTTGATACATGAGGTCCCTGGTTTGTTTCCTTCTAAACAAGTTTGCAAAAAGAATTAACAAACCTTTAAGAAAACCTGTGCCCAATTTTAGCCCTGGAAAGGAAGCCGACCCATGTTTTAAATCTGTTGTGGTATGCATGTGTGTGATAAAGTTTCTCCTGTTCACCTCACCTCCTCAGGATGCTGTTTTGCAATCTTGATCATGGCCTGCGCAGCTTTCTTCTTCTGCAGCAGCTCCACGCCCGGAGCATCTGGATCAGGGACGTCGCCCAGCCCGTCCTTCCCGTGGTAATCTCCATCATTCCGCTTGCTTTCCAGCAGAGGTTTAGAGAAACCCTTATAGACCGGAATCTGTTTGACGGGAAAGACCCTCACATTACTGGCCACACAGTTAAACACATTAAGAAAAGGATTCCTGGGAATCTTACATCCAGCTTGTTGCAGACTTTCAGGACACGCAGGGTGTTCTTGAGGACGTTGTCCAAAGGTGTGTTGCCATGGCAGCAGGTGATCCCCAAAATCTCCACGTTTGGGGAGGAGAGGGCAATCATGATGGCCTGGGCATCATCGACGCCGGTGTCCACATCGAGGAGCAGCTTCTTCATCCTTTACAACCAGGATAACAAGGTCATTAGAAGATTTCCAAAAAAAAAAGCAGCTATCCTCAACATAGATTGATATGAACCTAGTATTTACCCTGTACTTACCTTGTACTTACCGGGTATGTGCCTAACAGGACACATGTTACTTACTGGGTCTGTATCCAGTACTTATTCAATACGTACCAGGTAAGTTCTAATTGATACTTATGAGGTGTGTACTTAGTACTTATTTGATGCATACAAGCTAATTGGTACTGAAGTGGCATGGTTCACTGAGTTTGAGAAATGTTTTAGGTCCAGATGCCTCTGTCATGATTTTGTTAAGAGCAGCTTGCCATATTAGGTCCAGGAATGTTAGAAGACAAAATTTGGCCTGGACGTCCTGGAAAACACAAGCTTTGTTTTGGTTACCAGACGTGTTTACACCAAAGGAAGCAGACGGTTGATTTGATGATGTACATGGAAGGTATAAAAAGGTACACGAACCAAGATTCGGGGTTCTCTCATTCTGTTTGTTCATTGAAAGTTTGACTGTCTGAGAACCATTCATTTCAATAAACTACCTCGAGCTGGCTGTCAGCCAAGTGTCTTTTGCATTTTATTTACTGATCTAAGGTACAACAGCACTTATCAAGCACATACCTGGCACCTACTAGGTACCTGGTACCCTATTGGGGACAAATATAGTACTTACAGAGTATTTATCCAGTGCCTACAAAATACATACTTAGTACTTACTGAGTATGAACCTAATAGTAAGAGGACACATACTTGGAACTTACAGAGTTTGGATCCAGTACTTAATTCATACCTGGTAAGTACTAGGTACATATTTGGTACTTATGAAAAACATACATGGAAATTGCAGGGTATATACCCAGCATTTACACAGTACACAACTAGTACTTTCAGGGCACGTATCCAGTACTTATTTAATACATACCTGGTAAGTACTATGTACCTGCTATTTACCGAGTACATATCTAGTACTTATTCAATGCATACTAGGTAAGTAATTGGTACTGACCTGGCACCCACTGGGTATTTACATGGTACTTACTGGGCCCATATCTGTTACTTATGGGTATGTACCCACCACTTACTTAGTACGTACCTAATACTTACCTGATATCTATCAGATAAGTGGTACTTATTGGTACATTGCAGCATCTACCGGCCACATGGTGTTTACTGGGTGTGTATGTACCAGCATACTTATGTAATGCTTTTCTATCCAACCAGGATACTCAAACCGCTTTACAAGTACCATAAGTACCAAGATGTATTAATGTCTGCTACTGCCAGGGTTTCATATAACCTAAAATTAAGCAAGAATGCTGCTAATCTTTAACATGACAGATCATCTGAAAAGAAGACACAAGACATTTCATGACTTTGACACAGTTAAGTGAAAAACATTGTTTAGCTCCTCTTGTTTCATACTCCAAACATGTCAGACTGGAACATGTTCATCCCCTCCCATCGAGAGAGATGTAGAAACTAAATGGAATTTTGTTTTTCTTTTCACATCCAAACATCTAGGACAGTCTAGCCTCAGGGGCCAAAAACCTCACCCGAACTCCCCAAGCTGCACCCACACGGATGTTCTATACAAATTACTGTAAGATCCTCAGCCCTGCTATGTAACATGAAGGCATGTTATAGGAATTGTAGGGTTTATTTTAGGTTAAACAAAAAACAAAGATTTCTTTCACAAACTTGTTTTCAGCAACTAATCTAAAAAACTTTTGAAAAGTACACAGCACATTTTTGACAACCATGATTAAATTAAAAAAGGTTGATGTTAGACTCTTCACTGCACTCTGTGGACATTCTCTCTCACATATTCCATTCGTTGATATCAGTCTTTAATACATTTTTCATGTTTTCCTATCCTTTTTGCAAGCAAACCATGCTAGCAAATTATGCTAACAAAATCCTTTCTGTGATTCTTGCGATGTGGCCATCCTTAGCCGTATTCTGGAAACACCGGTGGGTGTTGCTTCTCATTGCTCGAAAGACTTGTGACTTTTTCAGACCAATGAGTGGCAGATTCCTTCAGTCCTAGATTATTAGCCTGCAGTGATATCCAACTAGTGGACAGCTGGTGGGTGACTTTAGTCTGGCCTACCAATGAGTCCATAAAAAAAGTATTTATTTATTTATTCAATGTAAATTATTTTTGTTTTAATTTATTCTTGGCGAAAAAAGGGGCAGATATAAGATATTTCTCTTCTTTCTGCTGCCTTTCATTTTATTTCGATTTTTTCTTTACTTTTTTTGTTGTGTATGGAATTTGTTTTGTTTTTTAATGAAATGAATATATTTTTAAATAAATAAAAATAAATTTGATTTAATTATTTTTTTAAATCATGATTAAATGCAGTAAAATAAACAAATTTAAAAGGTAAAAGTGATCAAAACTTGTTCTTTTACACAATGCTGTGTTTCCCCTACTATTATCGAGCAACATGCTTTCAGTTGCGTGATTGTTAAGTAAAAACTCATTTGGCAAGTCTACCAGCAAGCAAATTAGTTACTTACTTTTAAAACCTTGCAATACCTTTTTTTATCTGATGCACTAAAACATGTAAACTTGTACACAAACAGTCCAACTTGAGTTGATCTAAAATGAACAGAAATAAAGATGAAATATAAAAAACTCACCTGGACTCTACAAGAGGGCTGAGTGTAAGACTGCTGCTGCTGCTGAGCTCTTTTAAAGCTGTCCAACCCTAAAGAGCTGCAGGGAAAAAACAGGTGTTACGCGTTCCAGAACAAAACCCCGCCTGTGTGGGGCCTTCGAGGGAGATGGAACACCTCATCTCTAAGTCTCCTCTGAAAAAAATGATGATAAACTTCTCACTTGTACAAACAATATATAATGTTACCAAACTGAAAACGGATTTTATTTTCAGTCTTTCCTGCAAGCCATTGCAACAAGGTTACCATACTTTATTTTTGGATGTAGTGACAGAATCTACTAATGTGTTAACAATTTTTTAATGAAAATGAAACAGAGCAGAGAAAAAAAATATTAATATAAAATATAAATTTAATGGCGTTGTACACATTTTTTAGTTTGCCATTAAGCTACCAATATGCTGCAATCACCATCTTCAGTGTACGGTTACATGCAATGATTGCTTACTTTCTGCGAGTTTCATTAAAATTCATCCAGCTGATTCATGACTGATTCGTAGACTTATCGTTAACTTATCGCAAACCTTTAAGAACAAATCTTATATGATGTGTTAGCACTCAGGGCACAAATTGGAATGACTACAGTCACACCCAAGCTCAGTATCTGTAAAACAGATGGAGTTACAGTTAGAGGTATATCCATCATGAGATATTTTGCTAAAATATGAACACACACACACACACACACACACACACACACACACACACACACACACACACACACACACACACACACACA
>JAUBOC010000097.1:11281143-11291582 GCA_032275365.1 Anablepsoides cearensis | reverse complement strand
TTTTTTACACTTAAGTCCACTCTTAGCAGCATTCTTAAGAGTAATTCTAAGAAGTTTGATAAATACGGGCCCTGAACAAGCACCTTTCAGCCGTGTTGGAACAGGAGGTTGGCTGCAGCAACAACATGTCAGTATGGACCAAAAATCTCCTAGAAGTTCTTCTAAAAACTCGTCAGATCAGTTACATCAAGGCAGTTCTGAAGGCACAAGGGGAATGAACCCTGTATTTTTACCCGAAGCACAAAATATTCCAATACAGGATTAACAGTTGGTTTTGCAGAGTTATAAGGAGAGCTGCTTAGTGATATAAAATGAGCTAAACTAGCCAGTCTAAAATAGCTCTCTCTTAAATCAAATTAGGTCTGTGCAAAACACATTTTTCTCATTGCTACAGCAACAGGAGACAGTTTCTCCACTCCAGCTAGATTAGCCTGTAGATTTCAGCTGAGCTACTTCTAAATGCCAAGATCCATCATACGCCTTTTCTCTTGGTCACAGTTCAGAAAAAAAGTACACACGTGCCAAGCATTGGCACTGAGAAATATGCTACTTGCATAAAACAAAAATCAGAGATTGTAGCTTCCTACAAGCTTTAGATGCCAGTTCATAATCATTCAAACTTTTCTCTATAGATGTTCAGCTGCGTTATAAATTAACTCTGGGCCTCGATACAAAACAATCTGCTCATCATTCCGCCGTGCCGTATTAAAGGTTGTGTTCAGTCTGCAACCGGCAAATTTATATTTTACTCATCAAAAGAAATATAATGACCACCAAATTACCAATCCTGTGCAGCTCATTCTCAAACAAATTTGCTCAACTTGCAAAATAAGAATAAAGCCCTGAATGCATGAATTAAAATGAAGAGCTGAATTTTTGTTTGGTTTAGTTGGCTGCAGCTGATATCTTTTGGGATGATGTGTAACAGGTAACCAGCTGGTGCTCTGAAAGGAATGCCAGGCAGCAACACATTTCAGAACCGTTGATACAGGAGCAGCTTACAACCACATCACTCCTCTGTTTGCCAGAGTGCTCTTTGCTATTGATAACCAAGTAGCCAATAACCAATTTGCTTCATTTAAAAGAATAATATAGAGTTTAGGGCTTTTTTTAGTTTCATAATGTATTAACAGTTTCTTTAGACCAGGGCTCTCCAACCAGTTAGCTCATGAGCTACTGGTAGCTCATGAGCTCATTTAAAGTAGCTCTTCAGTGCTTATGAAAAATTAAGAGAAGCAAAATTTAATTTGTCACTGACCAAAGGAGAAGAAGAGAAGAGACCTGTCACCCGACATTATTTGTGCACATATCTGTCGCAGTTAAACCCCAAGTTATTAGTGTGAAATACAATATAATATGAATGGATAAACACAAAAAGCATATTTATGTGTATTCAATGTTCTTTGTTGTGGTTTCATGTGAATTGAATACAATGATTTTATGCAAAACAAGCTTATTTTAATGGTTTAAGTTTAAAATTAAAAGTTGCAAAAAGTAGCTGTCAGACAGTTTTATTTTCTTAAAGTAGGTCTTAAAGAAAAAAGGTTGGAGACCCCTGCTTTAGACTGAACTTGGAGGCAAGCCATAGATACAGATGCTTTCATTGGGAAGCTTTTCTGCTGTAACATACTAGATTTGGCATTTTTTTGTTGACAAACTCAAATGTCAGGCAATCGTATGCTGTCTGGGGATCATCGTGTGTTGCTCCAACACATGATTTTGCTCAGCATAGTGTGATCACGGTTGTATAAATTACCATACCATTAGCTCTAATGCACCCACCATACCATCATAGATGCTGGCCTGTGAGAGTGTGTTGACCAAAACCCAGATCATGGCCCATTTTTCTCTACCCTGCTCACATTATGTAGACTCAAAACACAAGCTTTGTCAGAATATATATTAGATATCTTAATCATTTTTATGTAAATATCTGGCTACATTAGAATAGCTGTGGTATTTACAGGTGCATAATAGGCCAAAATAAGTTTACTTGCTGTTTTAAAGAGCTGTATTTGGTTTGTTTTGCAGTCATGGAAACAACAGAAATCTACACAGATACCATATTTTTACTTGTGACTTATTTTAAACCCTTCTGTGGCATTGATCATCAAGTTAGTTGTTGGTTAAATATTTTGTTTTTGAGTTAAAGATAATTTAAAGATGATGGTTACCTTGTTTGAAATAACGACACAGTAATGTAGGAAAGGAAACATCTGAATGATTACCTGTTTCTGAATTTAATGATATTTTGTAGGGTCCCCATTTTGATTTTTTTCTTAAAAAACTAAAAGAAATTCTGTGGAAACCATTAAACTTTGTGGCTCAGAGATGAAGTTAGAGATGTTGATTGTGCTGCTGTCAGAGCTCAAAAGTACAACTTGGCAGGGTGTGTTTTTGTTCTTAAGTAGGTCATGCCAGGTTACGACCTCCCCCTGTGAATGTGATGAGCGAACTAGTGATTAATGTACTAAATGGCACACACAGGATTGATCCTACCCGGGGAAAATAAAAAGCTGTGGGGTTGTAGTGGAGGAAAGGCAGATTGTGCAACACAGGAGTCCTGGATGTAGACGTGTAACAAGGTTTTTCTCTGACACCTGGAACATGAATTAGGATTAAACTGTGTGAGAGAGCTTTACACTAGAAGGAAAAATAGATTCTCAAAGGAACTGTGGAGACAGCGTGAGAGGATGAAATGAGGGGGAGGGCAAGAGTAGAATGATGTAATGCAGTTCTCCAGGCAGCCAGTGAATTTCCAATCAGGTTGATTAGAGGAACGCCAGCCATGTCACTGAAAGCCAAGGACTGTGTTACTAGCAGTCAGTAATAAGTCACCCAGACAGCCGGGCAGGCAGAGGACAAGGCAGACCGAGTGTCCTAAAGAGGACGATTCTCACCATCAGCTGCACCGTCAGTCACGTTCATACGTTCAACCCCAGCTGTAATTAAGTGAACCAATATTGATTCTGTCCGTTTTAGAGTGCCCTCATTTCAGGAATAAATCATACAAACTCTATAATCAAGTAAAATGTTTGACCAGTCAATAAAGATGCACATGTTCCATTTAATATTTGTTGGGGCTATTTTTTTCAGAGGCAGAAACACACTTTTGTTTTTTAAAAATAGGGTTTTAATACTGTTTTTATCACCAATTTAGTTTTGCTGTTAAAGGTTTGCAAAAAGATTAGTAGTTAAGCAGGTTTATTGATGAAGTGTAAATTTCTGGGTGAAGCTTTTTGTTTCGTCTCTAGAGCCGAACTCTACAATGTGCTATCAACATTTTCACACTCAAATATTTATATATTTTTCCCTTTTGAGCAAAATATCTGCTACAGATTAAGGCAAAAAGCGACTTTGCCTGTTGACTTCTGTACAGCACACCTAATATATATGAAGTAGGTACTTCAGGATTAGTTTGATGCTGTTAGTATAGAAAATCAACCAACAGGCTTTCAATGTTTGAGGGGAAAAAGTAAATATTTTAAAGTGTGTTGGCTACAGATAGTCAACTCTGTCCAAATGTTTGGCTTTTCAATGACGAATAAGAGTTTGCAGGTAGTAATTTAAAAACAATAATGATTTTTATGCCACAAATCGCTCCACCATCTGTCAGTCATCTTCTGCTTGTTCTGGAGTTGGGTCACAGGGGCAGCAGTTTGAACAGGCAGCAGCCACCTCTTCCATCTCTTCTGGGAGGACTAGGCTAGCCAAGAGACATGTTCTCTCCAACATTTCCTGAGTCTTTGGTCTGTCCTCCCTGTTGGACATGCATGGAAGAGCATCCTTACAGAACCACCTCAACTGGCTCCTCCTGATGTGGAGGAGCAGTGGCCCTACTCCGAGTCTCTCTCAGATGACTGAACATCTCACCCTATCTCTAAAGGAGAGTCCAGTTATCCTGCCAAAAACACTAGTTTTAACTACCTGTACCTGCAATCTCATTCTTCAGGTCACTACCAATAGTTTGTGAGGGTAGGAATGTAGACCAACAACCAGTGAACACCACAACAGACCCCCACAGAGTACACAATACTTAAAATGCTGCATGAATCCATCTGTCAATCTCAAGCTTCATTCTGTCCTCACTCATGAATAAGTTCCTTAAATTCCTCTGCATGAGGTAGCACCTTACTGTCATGTTTTGGGAATATACAGTACAAGTTGTTTAGCATTTGTGGTATACACAAGATTAGGAGCTTCTGGGGTATTTTGAAGTGTGTGTGTGTGTGTATGTACATGTTTTTGCTACCTGATGGGGACGATTTTTGACCATTTTTCCTTTACACACAGCCTGGTGAGGACCCACTGTTTCTTATGGGGACAAAATCGTGGTCCCCATTGGGGGAAGTACAGTTAGTGGGTCAGGGCTTTAGTCCTTAGGTTTAGGACTAAAGTGTGACTTGAGTTTAGGTTAGGTTTAGGGTCAGCTATGTACCTGTGAGGTTCGGTTTAGAGTAAGGGGTCCGTGTTAGGCTATAGAAATGAATATAAGTCAATGCAAAGTCCCCATGGGTATAGAAGAACAAACTTGTGTGTGTGTGTGTACTTGTTTCTACTACAGAGTGAGGACCATTTGTGCCATAGTTACTATCAAATAGAGGTCTTTGATGTAAAAGTGAGGACCTTTTCAATGTCCTCACTTTGTTTGCAGCTCTGCTGTGCTTTACTAGTTAGGTTTAGATGTATGGTGTAAGTTAAGTTTTGGTTCAGGTTAGAGTTAGGAATAGATCATTAATGGTTAATTCTAGGTAAAATGTTTGGGTTAGGCATAAATACAGTTACAAAAATGGAAGTCAATACAATGTCCTCAGTTTGATGCAAATACAAGGATGTGTGTGTGTGTGTGTGTGTGTGTGTGTGCGTGTGTGTGTGTGTGTGTGTATGTGTCTATGGTGACATGAGGACAATTTTAAGACAAAACACCTACATGTGGGGACAGCTGGTAAATATGGGGACCTAAGTCGAGTCCTCGTTTGGTTTAAATGCCATTGGTGGGTGGGGGGTTTGGTTTAGGACTAAGGTGTGAATTGAGTTTAGGTTAGTTTTAGGGTCAGTTAGGTTCCTGTGAGGTTAACCTTAGGGTTGGTGGTCAGGGTTAGGCTGTAGAAAATAAATGGAAGTCAATGTAATGTCCCCATATGTATAGGTGGACACGTTTGTGTGTGTGTGTGTGTCACACTTACACGTGTCTGATTGGGAGATTACAAATGCAGCTCAGACTTGGAGTAATCCTGCTTCAGACTGCAGTTGGATCAGAGAATTAAAGCCTCATTAGACTCTGAATTTAAATAAATGCAACAAGGACTCATTTAATCTATAAAACTACATAACATTAGTTCAAGGAGCTAAACCACTGGTGTATAGACTTTCTTTTTTTTACCTGTGTGAAAACAGAAACCAGTCAAAGGTTGGGCCACATATTGTTAAATGAATAGGTAGAGCAGGTGTGTCCAAACGTCTGAATAGTTCTACGCACATGAAGCTATTTCACAAAGATGACTTTTTCTCTTTGAAGCTCAGTCGATTTTTCAGGGATTGTTTGGCCTGGTACTTTTTCTTTCCCATCTGGGCTGTTATAAAAGTGTCTTTCTCATGCTTTTGTTCCTGTTTAGACTTTTGAGGTCAGTGACCTGCTGCAGGGACTGAACTTCTCTAAAGTACTGAACACCCTGGTTGCCCTCAATAAAGCCACTGAAGGTAAATGGTTTTATGTTCACAGCTATCTCTTTTTGTCAAAACTTTGGACCTCCTCTGTCTTTTGTTTGTTCTTTGTGTTTTCTGTATTTTGATAAAATCTTTGTAGTCATCCTGTTTGTTTTTAAAGTATAATAATTGTTTGGATGTTAATAATCAATGTGTTTCATTCCTGTACATTTAGGCCCTTCAGGAGACAGCGTATGTGTGCCGCACACCTCAAATTTAAGGATCAAATCCTTTGACTCCCTGAACACTCAGACTCGCTCCTCCAAAGTGCTGCAGATTCAGTACCGCAGCCTGGTGAGTCACAATGACAGCATCCCAACTCAAGCGCTGACGACACATGAAACAGATCTAACCTCTGTCGGGGTTTCTGGGCCTCCTCGCTCACAGGACATGTCAGATGGCAGCGGGTGTGGCCAGGTGCTGGTCAAAGCGCGCTTCCCCTTTCAGCAGACCAACGAGGACGAGCTCTCCTTCTCCAAGGGTGACATCATCACCGTGTTCAGGCAGGAGGATGGGGGCTGGTGGGAAGGCTCACTAAACGGGAAGACTGGGTGGTTTCCCAGTAACTATGTACGGGAGCTGAAAGGGAGCGGTAGGTTGTGAATTTCTCAGTTCTGTTTTTTTTTACCACCTTTACTGACGATAGAGCCTAACTGCACTAGGAAATACACAAACTAACTGGAGATTGTGGTATTTTAATAAAGAACAGGAACAGTATGGTATGTGGGGGCGGCACAGTGGTTCAGTTGGTAGAGCTGAATCCCAGACGGTGACCTTTCTGGGTTTGCATGTTCTCTGCATGTGTGCATGGGTTTTCTCCAGGTACTCGCGCTTTCTCTAACAGACCAAAAACATGCATGTTGGGGTAATTGGTAACTTTGAATTGTCTTAGTTGTGAGTGAGAGTTGTTTGTCCAGTGTTCACCACGCCCTGCCCACAGTGACTGTTGGACATACCGGTGACCCCTGCGACCTGCAAAGGAAGAAGTGGGTAAAGATAATGGGTCTATAGATAAGGTATTCAGTGGTGATTTCAAGTTGGGTTAGCAGTTATTTAAGAGACAGCCAACAGTTTGTGAAGTTAAACAGTTATTACTCTCTATGTATGGACTTTATGTGTGGTGTATCCCAGGGGTCAGTATTGGGCCCTTAATTGTTTACTTCATACATTAATGAGATACAGTGTTTAGAGTATCAAAAATGTTATTTTTTTTCTAATGATGCAATTATTTTCTTTTCTGGTGATATTTTGCAACCTTTACTCAATTAAATGACTACTGACATTTTTTAATTAAAGCCAGAACTGGTGACTGGGCCTCTACCCATTGGGGCCAGTCAGGTTCTGCCCAAATGAGCTACATGGGTTTGCCTTCATGTGGGCTCACCACCTTCAGGAGGGCCCATATGAGTGTGATGCAATGGGTGGCAGCCAAAGGCAGGGGCGTTGGCACTCTGCTTTACTGAAGATGTCTCTTGGGGCATGGAATGTCACATCTCTCTGGTGGGGAAGGAGCCTGAGCTTGTGGGCGAGGTTGAAAGCTACAGACTACATACAGTCAAGTTGCGCTCGACGCATGGTGTGGACTCTGGAACCAATACTCTCGACTGGACCCTAGTTCCCTCTGGAGTTTTCTATGATGTGAGGCTTCAGGCTGTTGTGGATCTGCTTATAGTGGCCTAACTTGGTGCATACGTACTGTATATTTACGTACATGTGTGCACATATGTATGTTTTTGATCTGTAGAATGTATTTTTGCTATTGTTTATTTAAGTTTTCTTGTACACATGATCAAAACAAAACAGTACACAAGCACACATAAGATTCCTGTTTGTCGGTCTGTACCGATGATAACTTCCTGACCTCTTAGTTGTCATTTCCTAAAGCACAAACAAGTCATCTCTAAAACTGACTGAAACCTAAATACAGGTTTAGCGTTTATAGATAAGGAATTTCCGTCGTATCTTATCTTCTTTTAACTTTGTTTCTAGATTAGAAGAAATAAAATGCATCTCAAAATACTTTATAGTTGATGTGAAGATGTAATAGTTTTTTGTCAGAGAACATAAATTAGCTTTTATTGCTAACATAATTGCCTTGCCTAACAAAACGAATTAAATATCAGCATCTGCAGTGTCTTTTTTTTTTTTTATCATTTCCTCACAGCTCATATAATTGTTTTGTTTAGCTGTCTTTTTTTTCCGAGGAGGGAAAGCAGAAAGCTTTACAAGGACACAATGAAAGAAAGGAAGTTCCAGAGATGCTTTAGAAAAAGGAACTTCCTGACTTCAAGCTCACAGCAGAAAAACAAAAGCCATGATAACAGCTCACGGGGGGACTTAAGTGACTTTATGCTGCTAATGTGACAGCAAACCTCAAAAAGCTTATTAGAAAATACTGAATATTATCATGATTTCCCATGGCAGTGCTCATTAAGTCTAACATTTGACTGGCAGCTGTGACAAAGCTTTAATAAGAGTGGCCTGCACTGGATTGGCATGACATTGTTGAGTCAGTGATTTATAGCATTTAATCACGCTTGTCCTACTGGGAGTATCAGACAAAACACTTCTCTGCAGATGAGAAATGTCTCACAAACAAGGAGGTTTTCTTGTCCGTTTTGTTGAATAGATTCTGCCTCGTGGGAGTTCTCCTTTAAAACAGGACATTCAGCACAAAGCAGTCGCACCGCGCTGAGACAAGAATTAGATTTTGTTTGGCCAGAGCTGTTCTTTGTTGAGATTCTTGTTTTCTTCTTGGCCATTTAAAAAGCTTATGCTTTCAGTTTTAAAACAGAAGTCATTTTCTTGACAACTAACTGTCCCTATTGTTCTGATTTTAGACAAAACAAGTGACAAGCCAAAGTCTGGGACGCTGAAAAGTCCACCCAAAGGCTTCGACACCACCATCATCAGTAAAACCTATTACAATGTGGTGAGTATTACAGTCTTAGGAAACTTGCAGTGGTGGGCGCAGTTCTGCTAATCTGCTAACAGCTAATAGTGAAGCTAACTATTTGTTTAGCAGATTAGCATTTTCACTGACTTTGGAAACTGTTAGCTTCTGCTAAACATATTTCTGCTAATTTTAAGTCATCTAACAACAACTACCCTTTCCCCCATGCAGTGCTGCACGCCTGCATCATGTGCCTTGTGTGTGCATGTAGCCTTGTTAGCATTTTGTGTGTCCACCTGTGTTGGTCTTCAACTGGAAGTAGATAAAGGTGTGTGACCCAGTCTCAGTCGCTTTCATCCACTCAGATTCTATGGTTAGAAAGGGAGATTTTAAACAGGAAAAATGTCCCAATTAGGCTGAGATTTATGTTTCCGTTACTTTGTGCAATTTGTTATCTTGTCGATTCAACTGCTTGTTGTTCTGTTTGGTGGACATAGAAATGTTTTTTTGAGCTTTTAGCCAAGACATTTCTGTGGATGCCACACTTCTGTTTAACAATGACAGAGCTTGAGTTAACGGTTGTCAGTTAGCATTAGCCTCTGCTAATTACCTATTTAAATGGTAAATGGACTTTAGTTGTCAAGTTTCTTTCTACCCAACCAGGATACTCAAAGAGCTGCACACTGCAATATGTGCTCTCATTCACACATAACTATAATAGATCTCCTACAAAGCTAACATGGACAATCATCTATGGAGACTAATCAGTGCCAATCACATTCATACACTGATGGGACACACATCAGAGGCATTAGGGTTAAGTATCTTGCCCAAGGACACAACAACTGAGACAGCTGGAACGGGGGATCGAACTGACGACCTTCCAGTTCCAGGACGACAGACTGAAACTGGTGGAACTAGTGGTTAGCGAAGCTAACTTTTTGCTTAGCTATGACCACCACTGGACACTTGAGTTTGAGATTAACCAGAAATTGTAATGGTAGTGTGACTTGAACTAATGTATAATCAGCGTTGCCAGATATCAATTAATTATTGTATTATGCAATAGTTAGTTTCTTCTGTGAACTAAAACCCCCTCCCAAAAAAACTTAATTTTGATTCACTTGAAAACCCACCCCCCTCACTCAGCACAAAAACTAGTTTGGATCAAAATACAATCATTTTAAATCAACAATACAAGATTTGTTTATTACTTCTCTGGCAAACTTGCGGATGATTGTCACATTTCTATCTTCATTTGTGGGTTGTCATAGTGACTTCTTTTCCTTTTCACATTTAATCTCCTATGATGTTAGTGTGTCTGTATAAACATGTAGTTATTGTTGAGCCTGGATGGCATCCCTACATGTGGCAGACTGCAGTAAATGTAATGTAGGTTATTTCTTCCAGTCCAGTGGTTTCTGGGGCAGCCTTGCCACAGGGTCTGCTCCTTTTGGTGGGTGTGTTTTAATAATGTAACAAGAGGTCCCTGCAGATAGTTTTATATTTGGTACCTGAATCACTTTTATCCCCGTCTGAAGTGCCGCAGACAAGAATGCACAATATATATATATATGAAAGGTTTTTTTTATAAGAGCACATCCAATGGCAGCAGCTTGAGCCTGAGCTCTTCCAGCTCTTCTAGTTTTTTTCCTTGGCTAGCTGAGAATCGTAGTGTCTTCAGTGTGTCCTGGGTCTTCCTCAGAGTCTCCTCTCAGTTGGACATGTCCAGAAAACCTTCCACTTACCTCACAAGAGTGTCTCACTTACAGTGGGGAGAACAAGTATTTGATACACTGTTGATTTTTCAGGTTTTCCCACTTGCAAAGCATGTAGAAGA
>JAUBOC010000097.1:11246126-11265133 GCA_032275365.1 Anablepsoides cearensis | reverse complement strand
AAAAAGGATCCCCTCAACACCTCGGCTGCGCCTAGAAATTCTGTCCATAAAAGTTATGAACAGAATTGGTGACAAAGTGGAACCTTGGCAGAGTCCAACTCTCACCGGAAATGAGTTCGATAAAGAAATGAAAAACATGGGATGTGCAAATCTACCCAGAGCAGGTCATATTCACAGAGTGGCTGTGCAAGAAATTGAATAGTACTTATTCTCATACAAAGTATATAAACTACAATAACGATGGCTGGATAGTGTTTTTTCCACTCAATATCAGTGTTAAGTTGAGTGAAGTAGAGCTTTTCTTTCATTTTTTTGGTTAACAGTGGACGGAAAAAAAGACGCGACCAGCTGCGCTCACTTTCATCCTTGGGTCCTGGATCAAACCAGCTGCTCTTTGAGCTCTTTTTAAAACTGTCTTCAGACAATATAATTTTAAACAAAATAACACGCAGAAGGAATTGAGCTGCTCGGGGTCCTGTTCTGGTCCAGCTCCAACTCCTCTGCGCTGCCACAGCTGAGGACCACTGGCCCGCTGCAGTGCTCCTCATAAACACACCAACAAACTCTGGACCTGTCACACACTGACAGCTGCAACGTCCCGTCGGCACAGTTCTGACTGGGGGCAATAAACAAGCCGTCTGTCACCGGGGATAGCAGCGGGAGAGCAGACGGAAGCTGAGCAATTTTTTGTCACTCAGCAGGAGGAAAAAGACGTGTGACTCGAAGTATAAACCAGGCTTAAGTGTTCTCCTTGCAAAATCACTTAGTTTGTGAGGACAACATTCTCTTGGTAGATTTGCTCAAGTCCTATCTTTAATGTCTTGATGATTATTAAATACAATAGTTCTCAATTCCGGTCCTCATGGCCCACTATCCTGCATGTTTTAGTTGTTTCCCTGCTCATCAACAGGTCTTTAAGTTCCGCAGAAGCCTGTCAATCACTCATTAATTTAAATCAGGTGTGCCAAAGCAGAGAAATATCTAAAACATGCAGGATAGTGGGTCACGAGGACCGGAATTGTGAACGACTGATTTAACAAGACTCCCTTTTTGTATCTTTTTCGTCTTTTTAATAATTGTTACTCTGAGTTGAACTAGGACAGTGACTATTCAGACAGCCACTTATTTCACATTATACATTGTTATCTATATGATATTATTTTTATAGGTGCTGTATTTAGGTTTGTCTGTTCAAAATAATAATTCATAAAGGCATCATAAAAGTGAGCGGACCTGTTAAATACTATAAAAAAAATTCATTTTTTGTATGTGTACAAATAATTATTTAGAGGCTCGAACTAAAAATTCTGGGTTACAGAGAGAAAAAGCTAGATCAAAAGTCTGTAACTCAAAAACATCTCAGAAATGTGTATTTATTAGAAAACCTCAGGGCTTAACATGACAACAAACATTGCCAGCTCAAGATCACCATTCATTTTGAAATGTTCATAATTGATGCAATAGCTAATGGTGCTCAAAACTTATGTCATCTTGCCTTGTGGAGCTACAGAAATCCCAGTTTGCCAAATTTAGTGCCGTCCAGGAAGTTTTTTCTTTTCTACTCCAGAAAACAACTTTAAAATATTTCTCTCTGGTCTTTATTCTAACTTTGTTAGATGTCAATGGTCACGGAACATGCAGGAACAGCGGAGAAGCTTTCTTGAGATTTATTTATTCACTTTTGTAAAATAGATGCCTTTTTGTTCAAGTCAAGCCAGGCACTTGGTAAAGCATACAAACCGGAAGCTTTGTGCTCGTGTGATCATTTCAGTGGGTCGATGTCAACCATGGAGTGAAAAATTTGTGATCTTGATTACTTGAAAAACACTTGTCAGAAGCTTAAAAGTAATTAAAAGCATAGTTAAGGTAGTGAGTTTGACCTAGAAACATTCATGAAACGTTCTTTGAAACTGAGGATGTTTTATGTGAACACCAAAATAATCATATTATTAAGACACCTTTTAAATGGCTGGAAGATTTTTATTATCAGAATTACAGACAAACTTAACCCTCAGAAGGTTCTTTAACTTTATGAGCGATAGTGTTCCTTCGAGGAAGAATCAACCACCTTAAATAACTGCTTAAAAATACAATTTTGTAATGTTTTTTCAACAACAAACTATTTTTTCTTTTATAGCTATTCCAATCTAAATTAGAATTACTTTCTTGACTTCTTAAATGTGTTAAGTTTTTAAAAAACTTCACAATTCAGTTTAAAAATAAATGGTAATAAAAAAAGAGCATTTTCTCCATTAGTATGTTAAAAATTATTATTTTTTTATTAAAAAAAGAAAAAAAAATCCAGTCCTGAGTGTTGGGAAGACCATCCTGCCCACGAGACCACCAGAACAAGTAACATGTAACTGCACATGTTGGTCGGGTCAAACATGAATTTTTTTTCTGTAATGATTTTTATATTTTTTTATTATCATTGTTTTCTAGCACTCTACTTGTGCAGAAGACCACTTTATGTTTTGCTTTTGCTGAATCATTGGACCACCACCAGCTGCAGTCTGGTCCATCTGGTAATGATGACATGTTTTTGTCAAATCAACAGGAGTCAGCTGTACTCATTATTGATGTTCGATACCACTGATTCCCTGTCTGATTCTGATACCAAGTAAAACTCTGACTGGTATCCTCATATGATACTGATACCGTGTGCAAATACATCTAATGTGTCTAGTAAATCTAAAATAAATACTGTATTTCAAATATCAATAAAAACAAAGCCATTAAAATAAATGATTTCTTAATCATTAGGAACTATAATAATAATAATAATTATTATTATTATATAATAAGGAACTATAAAAAGGAAAACTGCCTTAATTTCTGTTACATAAACATACACAACATATAAATACTGAACATGTAACATCTACAGACTAAGTGATCGCGTGTTGCTGCACAGAAAAAGTAGTTCCCATTGATTTAGTTCTGGTATTGGTATTTCAGTGCCATGTAGGTATTCTTTGTAATAAATAGATTTTGCGCTTTAATACGAACTATAACAATGTTGTCAGATGAGATGGAGATGAGAGATGGAGTCAACAGCAACGTCTTTCTGTAAAGGACCTGCCTCGTCTGGTTCTAACCCTGTGTTGGCAGGTATCACAGAGAGAGCTAATAAAAATCAAAATTATCGAGATAGAGGTAAAAAAAAAACATTGCTAAAAAGGAACACATTATTTCGTGCTATGATAAATTTAGAACCTGTAATTGCATTTTAACAGCATGGTTGATTTTCCTCCTAAGCAACACTAGAAGGCAGTGAGGTCATGGGAGCATTTAAAATAATTCTGACAAAACAAAACAATTTTAAGTGGATTTATAGGCTTTGCCTAAATAAATAAATAAAAACGTAGAAGGCCAAAAATAAAAGTTTTTATTTTCCCCTGTAGGATCGTTAGAAGGTTTCAACTCATGTTGAGGTTTGGACATTTCCAGTAGAGCAGTGCACTGTACAAGTAAAAAAAAAACATGTCAACAAACCACAACATTTTAACGTGACTCTTTCCAGAGCTAAACAAACGATCATGAGATCGATCGGTGCACTTGTTATTTTTTCTCCGCTCAAAACCAAAGTGAAAGCAATACAACACTGGAAAATTTGTGTATCTATGATGTCTATACACAGCATATTGTAAAAAAACTTTTTGTATTTTTATAGTTTTTTTTATTTTATTGTGGCTTTGATTTGTTACACCTATTTTCTACTTGATCTGCCTCAACACAGCAGAAATGATTTGCACAGAAAAGCTGCCTAATCCTCAGAAACAACAGAAGATCTGCCGACATGAGGAAAGCACTCATTCTGTTGACTGTTTCAACGTTAAGGTTTCATGTGCAAGTTGGATTATACTGAAACCAGAAGCATAATTCTGTTAGTTATATAAGGCCAATTATCAGCTCTATCTTGTGTATTTAACTGTGACTAATGTAAACGTGTGTTCAGATGTTGGATTGATGAAGGTGATTAGATTAGTTACCACAACAACAGCCATTCTTCTTTATTTATTTTGTCCATGTGTCTGCTGGTGAATAAAATGTTGCATTTAACTCAGTGACTTTATGTTTGTGTAAAATGTCCAAATTACTGAGCTTATTTAGTAAAAACACTATGTTAAAAAAATACAACCTTGATTCCAATAACGTTGAGACAATGTGTAAAGCATAAATATGATGATTGGCAAATCTTTTTCAACCTATATTCACTTGAACACACTACGAAGAGAAATATAAAGTTTAATCAAAAACAAAGGCAAGAAGAAAAACACTTACCTGTGCCTTTGTTTTAAATTAAACTTTAAGCTTGAAGCTAAACTGAGGCAGCACAGGCATGCATGGTAGATCTGCACATGGATCCTGCTCCTTCCTGTCTGCTGACCAATAGGAGAGGACTTGACCCAAGAAAGACCGCCCATGATAAGGCAAAAATGCCAAAAGATAAAGTAAAAACAGAAGATGGAAAAATGTAAAAGCAACATGAGACACAAATGCATGTCTAAGTAAAAGGAAAAATAAAAAATATTTTTGGATTTATTGGTTTATTATTCCATTATTAGAACTAAGCTGGAAAAATAGATATGAAGGTCAATGAAATTATAAAACATGAGGCAAAGTTCTAATTTTTTAATTTAAATGGTGCATTTTAAGTGTATTTATTTATTTATTGGTCCTTTTATATATTTCTGCTTTTATTTCTAATTATTCAGATTTGTTCCTTAATAATATGTGACACATGCTGGCAAAGTGAGTCAGAATGAGGAACTATTTCAGCATTGCAAAAATTTTTAAATTGGCAATTTCAAAAGCTTCAGAAAGAAGTTTGTTGAAATCTTGGACATTATCACCTGGCTAGCAACAAACAAATTTGGTTTATGAGAAAGTTGGTCTGAAAACTGAATTGCTGTTGGTCTGGAGCAGGGGTGGGCAACTGGTGGCCCTCCGGTGACTTTTGTTTGGCCCTCTAAAAAATGTTTTAAATTTAATTATTTTTTCTTATTTAAAAAAGCACTCAAAGCAGCTCTTAGATCAGTCTGCCCCGCACTAGTGCCACTTAGTGTAGTGTCTGTACTGTTCAGTACGGTTCCAAGACATTTCCATTAGGCCAGATTCATGGAACCAGCCCTATTTTTAGTACCTACTCCGTTGTGGTTCCAAGTGGTCCCAGCTGACACCAAAATGCAATGTCAGAGCACTGTTCATCACTGATTGGCCAGGGAGTGGAGTCACTAAGCTGCCTTTACAACAACTCAAGGCGCCATATTTTCAATTGTAGCAGTGACAGTCGTGTTTCCATCCAATTTAAATTCGAATTTTTAGCCAATTTTTAAAATTTCAGAACTTATTGGGCAAATCTGTTTCCATTTTTCATTTTGCGCGTTAACTTTTTTTCAAAAAACCCAAAAACCACCTCCACCAACCGCCCAAAACACACCCACTGGAACCGGACTGGAACCTCAATGGAAAAGCACCTGAACTGACCCGTTCCGACACTGACCGTACCAACACTACACCAAGTGGCACTAGTGGAATCTACCTATATGTGAACAGACATTCTTAGTAGTGAAATTCAACAAATCCAGATACAGGTCCTCTGTCACTGATGATCACCATCTCAGACATTGAGCCAAACTTTAATACACTTGCTAAAGCCCAAGATGATAGACTAAATATTTCTCACTGAACAAGTAAAATAAACTGAAAAGCATTAAAAGCATCTATTGCTTTTTGTATCAATTTGAAACCATATTGCAAAACAGTTTTTGTATTTGTTTGTGAAGACTGACATGTTAAAAATAAAATGAAACGTTATGATTGTGTTTGTTTTTACTGTTTGTACAGGAATATTACCTGCACCTACATCACTATATTTGTATAAATTTTACAGCATATCCTTGTCCTAATTAGCAGTAGCAACTGATCAATATATAGAATTTACTGCTCTCAACTGTTGGTGAAAAAAAGACCATTAAGCAGAATTAAGTACAATGTATTATTGGTTTCGGCCCTCCAACATACCTCAAGTTTCTCATGTGGCCCCCGGAAAAAAATAATTGCCCACCCCTGGTCTGGAGGGATGTCATCTGGATTTCCAGTCCTTTATTTGAAAATGGGAATCCCCAGCCTTCACAATGACCAAACATTATACAAAAGGATTTCAAGGCGCTGCTGCCAGCAGAGATGGAAAAAGTAGATGTGTGTCTTTTGCTCTGAAATGAGTTCATATCACTAAATAAAGAAAAATCCAATTTTAAAGTTTCCAGATCAGTTGTAATGCAGGAATTTAGTGTTCAGCATCTGCATAAAGACCAGTGTCCTTGTATATTTTATTGCTTATATATTACCATTTTGCATATTTTTACATGTATAAAAACCATATTTAGATCATATTTGTAACTGTGATAATCAGTTCTTTCAGGCCTGAGCAATGAGTTGAAGAGAAATTTACTGTATAGATGTTTTTTTATGCAAATCTTTTAAAAGTTTCTGTTGAATTTGGCTACTAAATATGCATTTGTGGTGTTTCACAGTGCATCAGATTGATAGTTTCCATGGGAGACGTCTGTTATCAATGCAATCAATAACATCACATGGCCGGATTGCCAAGAGGTTTTGGCAGTACACCAGTGAAAAGCATTATTCTCATAACAACAGAGAAGAAAGGAGTCTTTGTGGAGTTGTCCTTACGAAATTGACAAGGCCTTTTACAGCCTTTGATACAGGCTGGCTGCCTCACACAATGGAAGGCATATAAATTTGCAGATGTCTTCTGGAAAGCTCAAATGTCAACGCTTTTCATGACGGCACCGGAGGCTTGCGAAAAGAATAATTGATTAGCTCACCTTTTGTCTTGAGCTAAATATTCATTCAATAAAACATAAAAAGGAAAGAAAAGATGAAGTGAAAAAATCTAGCATCTTAACTTAAAGGGTAACATTCAATGACACTTATTTTGCCTTAAAAGGTAGTTTCTTCTGTATTTTTTCATGTCTATATTTATTTCACATACATAGAAGAATTCTCCATGTATATTTCTTTTTCTCCTTTAAAGTGCTCTTGATGAGTTACCTGTACATAAAAAAACTTGCATCTTTTGCTATCACAAAATTCACATGGCAATATTATTGTGCTAGTTTTTGGCCCAATTTTGCCCTAAAAATCTTAAGGACACTCAGATTATCGTGATGGCTTTAAAGATAATTTTAGGAGATATTCCTGCCGTATGGGGTGTGTTAAAACTGATCTAATCGGCTCAGGAAGACGTCAAAACCACTGCAACCTCAAAAGGTGGATATTCAACATGTTGGGTTGTCTTGGCCCGATATCAAAGTGTGTGTGGTGAACAAACGAGCTCAAAGCCTGTTGAATGAGAAGTGTAGCCAATCAGAAAGGGAGGTGAAGTAAACACGGAGGGTAATCCAAAATACAGGAGACAAAACAACTGCTATCGAGCACCAGCTTCACGTTGCAGTTGTCTTTTTTAAATTGTTTCTCTGTTAAAAATAGTTCACAAACTATGGCCATGCATGGCTTTTTTCTCGTCTGCCATGTTTATTTACTCCGAACTCACATTTGATCTCAAGAGGTCTCAAGAGATTTCCCGTCTGACATCCAAATGTTCGTGAATGAAATCTGTTTGTGTGTGATGTGTTGTCTTTGCCACGTGGCTGTACACCACACACTGTCGGACCAAACCTGTTATTGTCGTGTTAGGGGTCCAACAATTTAAAAATTTTGCCGTTTGAACCAGGCATTACCTTTTACATCTTTTAAAGGAGTCTGCATATGTAAAGATTTATAATTCCAAAGGTTCATGTTGTTTATAAAATTCTTTTTTTAATAAATATTATGACCCCCACACGTGAAGCTAAGACGTGCAGGGGTCATTATGTTACCGCTATGCAGTATCTAGTTTTATATAATCCTGTTAGGCCTGTTTTTGTTGAATAATTATCATATTTATGTAAACAGAAACCAAAGGTTTAGCCTCAATTTGGTTTGAACAAAACTAAATAAGGTGATTGGTGGTGACTCACAATGCAGTTTTTTGTTTCTGATATATCAACTGTCATGTTTGACTTTGTTCTTAAAATAGTAGTGAATAAGTAGTGTTGTACCTAGTTTTTGTTTATTTGGTTATTTTGGTCTTGGGTTTCTTTCTGTGATGGCCCGGCGAAGTGGTGATGAGGGGGAAGGCTCGTGCTAAACAGAGTGCAACTTAAATGTGCGATAGAGTTACAAAAGTACCCAAAACCACTTGCTAATTAACAAACAGCTTGTACTTAGAACATGCAGCAGATTTTCTGTTGTCAGACCTGATAACTACACAACTTTGGTTTGTATAAACGGATCAGTCTGCTGATTCTGAGCCAGGTATTTGGATGATGCGTTATTGAAATGGTGTTCAAAGTCCAGTCATGCTACAAAAAATCTGTGATTCTTACATCAGCTGTATCAGTTGCTTAGTTTGGGAAAAACCAGCCCCTTGTTCTACACTTTGCTTCGTACGGAGGGTCCTGAACCTCGGCTATTGAGATGCTGGAGGCGTGGACTCTGTTGAACTTTAAAATGATTGGATCTGATTTACCCAATCGCTAAGGTTTGTCCATGACGTATGTAGTGCACTTGCTCAGACTAAGAAGCTAACCAGAAATTCCCCTACTGGGAATAGAGAAGTACTGAGTTGAATGAAGTGGCTGTAAATGAGTGCTGCAGGCTTTGAGAGACCAATTCAACATGGAAGCTTTGTCAACATGGACTGATTTTCACTTCCTCCTCTGCCATTGCTTAATTACAAGCAGACTAAAACGGCACAGAAAATCGACATTCTGTTCTCTGATTGGCCTGGTTGAAATTCTACCCAAGAAATCCTTGTTGAAGGGGGAAACCCCAGACGGAGCAGTAAAGGGAAACTAGGGTTGAGCAGAACTGTTTAAAAAGGCCAGGCTACCTGTTGCTGGTAATGTAGAAAAAGTTTTTGCACAACTGATTAGATTACCGGTAGTTACCAAAACAACAACTGATAAGCATTAAACTGGTAACTGATTAGTGAACTTTATGGTCGCCTGAGTCAGCTATAGAGTAAGGGTGTATTCACACTAGGAAAGTCTTTTGGTCCACATGTTTGGTCCGCACCAAAATCGGACTTTATTTTTTCGTTTGGTGTGGTTTGCATTCACATTATGCTTTTTTGCAAGCAGACTATAATTTTTAACAAAGCCATATGGGTGACAATCATTGCTCCCATTGGACAGAAATGATGGGGGCGGGACAGAGCACAGACCTGGAAAGAATGATGGTGCTGTTAATTGAACTAAAATACCATTTAAAGCTACAAGAGCAGCTTATTCAATGGCAGTTTTGCAACAATATACTTAAAATTTTGTGACAGCGTTGGCAAATGAGTGCAACCCAAAGGAGACTAGATGCTCAGTGTGCCCCCGACCCACAGCGGCTCATTGTTTGTTTTGCTTGTTGTTCAGGTGTGAATACACCCAAAGATTCTCCACCTATATCTTGGTGGAGACCCAAATAAAAAAGAATGTAACAATAAGTCTTGAAGAGCATAGCTCCATTACTAATACATGTGTTAAGAAACAGCATAAACAACAAAAGATATCTTGAACTTCTTAAAATTAGCAAACATTTTAACTTGGCCTACAGAAAAAGTTACATTAGACCAAGTACTTTAACTTGAACGATCAATAAATCATCAATAAAATGTTTAAGTGTTTCATGTTTAAATCCGACTGGAGCTGGGAGGTGAATGTTACAGTGAACCAATCATTACTCCAGTCTTTGTCACCGCTCGCAGGTGGAGAACTGGAAATAAAAGCCATGTATACAATCAGCATCCCCCTCCTGTAAATGAAATGACAGCATCCCACTGGGCTCACATTGTTTTTGGCCACGGAGCCGACAGGTATCTGTTTTGTAACGGGCGCCGCCGCAGCACACGTTCAAAAGCTCTTTTGAGCTGCAGAGTACCTTTGTCTGCTCGGTGTTCAGTAGCTTGTGATAATTTAGATTTGACTTGTATTGTTGCATTGTGTGTTCCTCTTCTTCAAAGCTTTGCCACTCATTTTCAGCCTCTGCAATTTTCTTCTCCAGTAGTAGGAAGAAAAAAAAGAGGAGAGAAAGATGACAAAGACAACACAGGGCTCCTTCTCTTTCCCCGGCCCTTTTATTGTACAAAATAGCCAAGCAATAATTTTTTGTCATTGGTTTACTCCTAAAAGCCCATTTTGATGTCGGTACTGAAAAGAAAGCAATAAAGAAACCTTTTCAGTGGAGCTGAATGAGAGAACGAAGAAGGAATGAATCCCTTTGGGACGTTGCGACCAGAGAGGGCCTTTTTATTTTCTTTGCTCGGGTAATCAAATGGAGCTGAAATGAAAATGGAGTTTTCTATGAAAATAGGAGCCTTTGTTGGCTTTGGAAGGCTGGTAATTCATAAACAATAAGCCGGCTCCTTTTGTTTGGGTTATAATATATTCCTGCTGCTCTGAAAGCGGTCTCTCGCTACACACACACACACACATGTGCACGCACACACATGTGCACTCGCACACAGGGTAAAAGCCAAAGTGAGGCAGCAGTAGAAGAGAGAAAGAGGGAGTATAAAAGGAGGCGGAGAGGCTGACTTTTTTCTATTCAACATCCTGGCTGTGAGGAGGCAGGATGCTCAGCTGCTCAGGTGTTGATCTGTCATACTCTGCTTTTCACTTTGTGTTCTTATTTTTGTTTTTTGTATCTCTGTTAGAAAAGGGGTCTGGCTCTTGGTCAGCTAACAGGTGGGGATGGATTACACCTTTGGAAGACTGATTTTGGGAAATTGGAAGTTTGATGTTTTTCTCCTTTTTTTGGCATTTTTGAGAAGTGATACAGTTGAATGATGAATCTTGAATCTGCAGTTTGAAGGGATTAGGATAAAGTTCAGCTCAACAATACTGGAGTGTTTACAGTCCTTTTACACACACGAACTATAACCACTGATGTGATAATACCTGCAGCTCTCCTGTTACTGGAAACCCCCTCTTGCTGAATTGACGAAGAACTTTCTCTCAAGAAAGAAGGTAATGTGATTGTTCACTACCTGTGGGCTGTTTTCAGAGTTTGCACTCATCTCATTTCACTTTCACATCCTTAGTTGGTTATTTTAGAAATAAATGTGATTGTTTTTTCTATAGAAAATACATTTCTTGATGTGAATCTGTTTTTTCACTTTCCACTCTTTAGTCAGAAGATTCACTGAGATATTTTTTCAGTTGCTGGTTTCTTGCTGCAAAAACAAGTCTCTTTTTTTAAGCTGTAGGTAAAAGTAAATGAGTACCATAAGTCCTCAGCAGAAATGTAGCTGAACTATCCTCCAGTTTAACTTCAGGAAACAGAGATCTGTTCTTTGTGGAACTTGTTTTTCACTTGAATGAAGTCATATGTAGGCGTTTCTGAGTGGGTGTTAAAGTCAGATAGTGTTCTTTTCTCAGCACCAGCTAAAAACCAGGGCTGCAACTAATGATTATTATAATAATTAATATTTTCATTAATCCTATTGATTATTCGATGAATCTGAAAACAAAAAACAACATTTTTAATTTTGATCTCTTTATTCCAAAACAGAAAATTTGGACTGATATATCAGATCGCACAAAAAACAGGTTATATATAATATTAAATTGTAATGCTTACATAAGTCAATGTCAAACAACTTCAGTAAAAAAATGAACGTACACAAAAATCTACACAAATACGTGCTATATCCACGAAAGCCTCTTCATGTTTCCTCTCCATGAGCTTTGTAAAATATGTCCTTGAGGGAAGAGAGTAACCTGAAAGTGTGAACTATTATAGTGAAGACTTTATGTTTCACCATGTCTCTACAGAGAGGATGTTTCAATCAAGACAGCTGCTTTTTACAAGAATTCAATAAATGCTTTGTTTATTTGCACTGTTAGGTTAAGGCACATGTCTTCACTCAGACATTGTCAGCAAATTAAAACTTAAAGTTTAACCAATAAATTAATACCATCATAAATCGCCCAACTTAACAAAACCATAATGAAATTTGTTGCCAAGACTTTTAATAATCAATTTCTATCGGTTTTATGGATTTGTTGTTGCAGCCCTACTAAAAACCCAATAATCCCTCTTCTTATCTAGGCTCTAGTTAAAACCATTGTGTAGATTGGTGGTTCTAAACACACAACATGTACAATAGTTTGAACAAGATCAAGCTTTGACTCAACGCTTCAGTTTGATGTTGCACAGACAGAAAAGACCCTTCCTGACTGAGATCACTTTTTTATGTTTGCAGCTTTAGTAAACAAAAACATAAGAACAGACTTCTTGTTCATTTCCACACGTGTTTAATTTACCCATTTGATTTTATTTTGATGGGGAGTGTTTGTTGCTGTGCAGCTGATGTGAGCACTAAAGCTTTTCCTAACAGGTCAGATAGTGTACAGATTATCTTAGTTTGACTCCAGCAGCTTAAAAACATCAGAAACTTCTAGATTCAAGCATTGTTTTTATAGCATCCTCTATAAACTGGAGTACAGATGTGTCAGAAACTTTTTATTAGATAGATTGATAAACTTTATTATCTGTCCCAAAGTGACAGAAAATCATCTTTAACAGGGCTCCATGTAAAAAAAAACATACATGCAAGATAAGTAAAAAACAAGACAAGCAAAGACACAGTAAGTACTATAATAAACCTATATCCATTCAAAGCAACCAGGTTAAAAACAATCCTAAACTCTGAATGACTGAGGGATGAACCTTTATATTATACAGGTTCTTAGAAGTAGCCTTAGCTTTGTGAACTTGTGGCTTTTATTTAAGGCCTTTAATAAAACTATTAGTCCCACTGCCTCACTGTGTGGTTTGGAAGCTGTGGGAGGAGGGGAGGCACTGCAGAGGGCGGCAAAGTCTGCACAGAACACCATCAGGTGCAGCTTGCTACCCATCAGTGACGATGTAGGGACAGAGCAAGTTGTTTTCTCCCTGACCCCGCCCACTCTGAACACACACTGTTTAACCCCCTCCCCCTGTGAAGGAGGCTGCACTGTGTCCAGAACATCCAGTCTGAAAAACAACTTTTAGCAGGATGCAGTCAGACTGAGAGTTGCTCCGCCCACTGAATACTGGACACTCTGCCCTTTAATGTGTCTTAATGCTGCTTTGACCTTTTTTAAAGATACCTGCTAAAATACATTCAGAGCTTTTTTTTTTTCAACATCAGCGCTCAGCTCTAGTCTTTTGTTTTTACACCAGCTTTTAATTTTATATTGAATCAAACGTTTAAATTAGTTTTACTGGTCTTTTACGTTGTGATAGTAAAATGTTATTAACATGCAATGTTGTCACAATGACTGCAGAGCTGAAACATACTGTGGGCAGACATCAACACTGTTTGGACTATAAGTGTTTTTGAATGAATCAGAAGTAGGTATGAATATATATAGTAGGGTTGGGCCATATTTGTAAAAAAAATTAATATGACTAATTGTGGCATTTAGATGATAACAATTAATATAATGATAACAGATTGTAATTACACTTGCATATTTTTTCACTCCAAATCAGTTACATTGTGTTCTAAAATGATATTTACAAATCATCAGTTAAACTAACTTCTTCATTTTAACAGTGTAAATAGTCAGCTGTGAATTTAAACCCACCTTTTCCACACTGTTAATAGCAGCATATCTAACACGTGTCATGGGCTCACAGGCACACTTGTGAGAGTGCGTTGTACACAAAAATACGTCATCATGTGGCTCTAATTGCAGTAATTTCAAAGTGGAAAATATTAATTGTTGATGTTTTTTCTGATGATTAATTGTGCTCTAATATCTAGACCAAAATGCATTGCAAAATATTGACACTGAGCAACACCATCTGATAAAACAGGGATATTCAACTAAATTGCTCTGAGTACCACAGTTACTGCAGTTTAACAGCTGAGGGACCGAACATCCAGCAATTAAAATTATTATGTAAATAAACCAAGTATTACAAAGATCTGTTACCTTTGAGTTAGTTTATTTTGGTGCATTTAATCATGAATACAACATATAGAACCTTAACTTGCCACGTTTTTAAACCAATTTTATTTCTACTTTTCTTAATTTTATATTCTACTGCTTGTAGTTTTAAGTGTCTTGGGTTTTCATTCAAATGGTTTTTATCAGCTTTTGGCCAAGATTCTGACGTTTCTGTATATCACACATGTCTATGTTTGACTTAAATAACTTATAGTAATTAAAGGAGGAAACCAAGGGTTTGGGCTTAAGAACCAATGAACTTAATGAACCAATTGGTGGGCCGGATTTTGGTCACCAGTGGGCCTGATGTGGCCCGCGGGCCTCCATTTGAATAGCCGTGCGATAAAAGGTCCTTTAGCTCTGCTGTGATATTCATTGTTGCTGCTGTCTTGTTGCACCAACCTCAGCCTTTTAGCTGAGATCTTTAACCGTGACTTTCCACCTACATTTTGGTCTATTTGTATTTTACTTGGATTTGTTGGTTATTTTGTTGTCCCTTTTGTTCAGATGTACCGATTTCTGAAGACAGTGTGTTTTGTTCTCATTGTGAGGTTTGAATGACAATAAATCTAATCTGAATCAGAAAAAATATTGCAAGTGGTTGTTTAAACAAGTCCAAACAGCTGATATATTAGAATGACTTTGCCACAAGCTGTTGTAGTGCAGTGTGTCCCAGTTAAAACAGTAGTTTGAGAGTTTAGGTCTGTATCTGTTTTAGATTCAAAATAGCTAGAAAATGTTCAATTATTTTTCTTAGAATCACACTGAACTGATTCTCGTGACTTACTTGACTTCAAAAAACTGTCAATCTTCTGCATAATCAAAAGTGTCTGAATCACGTCTCTGTTTATTGAAATATTTCTGTTAATTTTTTTTTCAGGGGTCTTCAACCCTCAAAGTTGTCTAAGATTTCCCACATTTTCTGACTTGTCTATATTGAGACAAGTTCCAGAAGCAGAATTTGATTTAGCTCATTTTTATAACAAATGAGGTCTTGTGACTTACAGGATGGAAAAGAACTAAAGAGACATTGAAGACATTTTTTGAAAGTGCAAATGTTGTTTGCAGTTTTTTACTGATAACTGCAGCCTAGTGAGATACAGACTTTAGTTACCCTAATAAAGATGCCTTAATGCAGACTAAATGGAATTTTATGCATTGGATCAGAACAACACATCTTTTGCCAGAAAACAACAACCGAAACATTACTAATCACTTTTACTTGCTTTTTGTTTTGGAATATCTTTGTAAAAATGACAGTTTTATGTGTATAAAGTACAGCAGGAGGTAGTCTGGTTTTATATATTATAGGTTTATTGTTGTAATGCTTGCCTGATACGTTTGTTTAAAATGTATTTATACCCATGAAGACCAGTCAAAAACAACTCATAGAGTTAACAAAACCTGCACCGTTTTTCTTCTTGTATCAAAGTTGAACATAACTTTAAATTTCCCATTTCTAGGTAGAATTTGTGATCATCTGCCAACTACTGTGTGTTTTAGGACTGAGTATCGTGGCTAATTAAATCAATTTAATTTTGATTTATAAGGTTCTGAATTGACTCATTTCAATTTGATCTCTTAAATAATGAAAATAATTGAACTGTATAACAAATGTACTTTATTTTTCCTCTTCACAATAAACAAAAGGCAAACTTGTAAATTGGACAGTTAAAACTGTATTTAAGTACTTAAACATCAACATTTAGATCCCTGTAAATTTCATTAAGACATTGTTTCTTAAAGTGTAAAAACAAAAATAGTGGTAATAAAACTAAATGTTTTTTTTTTTAAATGTCATCTTTCCACATGTACATCCCATGGAGAACAGTTTCAGTCAGATGTTTTTAAACCATAGTTTGATTCGAGCACTTGAACGAGCTGCTTGAATACTTTGTTTTCCACCACAAAGTACAGGCATAAATCTTTGCAAACAAAAGCTGCCATGGCCTCTGTTATCTTTCAGTTTCTCAGAAAATCATCTGGTAATGTTAGTGTTTCTTTGCTTTTGATCCAGACAACTTGTTGTTGGAAGCTAACATTAGCGCTGGATGTAAACATTCGAGAAGCCACAGGACTACTGAGATTAACGTCACAGGAAAAATCCTTCTCATGCTCTATAAATCCATCGCAAATTTTAAATGAAATTAAAATTAATGATTGATTTAACATATTTTTTTTAATCTAGCCTTAATATGTTAGTTTACTTACAAAAACAAGTGACTGAAAATAGATCAGCAGAGGTAATTTTAGAACTGCAAATCTGAAAAACTTCTGGAGTAAACTCTATTAAACTGCACCATTTGATGTTGTTCAGTTCATCTTTGCAATGAGTAGCTTTAAGTGCGATTGATCTTAAGTCAGATGTGTCCAATCCTGGTCCCGGTCCTGGTCCTCGAGGGCCACCATCCTTCATATTTTACTTGTTTCTTCTCCAGCACACCTGATTCAGTAAATGAATCTCATCTTCAAATCCTGCAGAAGCCTGTTAATCACCTGTTGATGTAAAGCAGGTGTGTTGGAGCAGAGAACACAGAAAACACAGGATATGTGGCCCATGGGGACCAGGACTGGACACCTGTGATTTATGTCACCTTCAGAAACTGGGCTGCATCATAGAAACAGAGCAAAACAACATTATTTTAAAAGTAAGGAGTGCAAGTGTATTAGTGTTGATTTAGAGGTAAAATAGAAGCTTTTAAGATCAATTTTTCACATCGAGGAGCCGATAAAAACTAAATTAAAGGTAGTAAAGGTCCAGCAAACAGAAGCTAGACTGAAAAGAAAAGGCAGGAAATAGAAAATGATTGTGAAAGTAGTGCTCCTGACCAAAACATTGCTCAAAGGTACAGTTTTGAGCAAAAACCTTAACCTCAAGCTTTTCTGGTTACAATTTTTTTTAAAGGTTTAAACCTGATAAATTTTTAAAACCATCTGACAAAAGCAGGACAGGTTCAGAACAGCTGATCTCATAAAGCTCCATGATAGACATGTGTGTTGCTAACAGGAAATATTCCTGACATTTACTATCTTTAAAAATGTAAACAACTACACTGTGAAACCCAATTGATTTAAATCCCTTGTGTGCTCTTCTTGTTAGTTTGTGGTTTTGTGTTTGATCTGCAGTTTCCCAGGACTACCTGTTTAAATGTCATCCTATTTTTGCTTTTTAGGTTTTGATTTTTGTGACATACTAATTTTAAATCTCCTAAATGGCAACCACCTTCATTTCTAAATCAATATCAGCTTTAAACAAACCACTTGGCTTGTAGAGGATAAAACATTAATATTATATTGATGGTTTACAATTTAAATGACCAAACTGTGCTAATGTTGGTTTTATTTTACATGATCATTTGTCTTAATGAGTTGATCTTTTTTGAACAATTGAACATCAAAGGTTGCTAAACAACACAATTTGCATTTCTTTTGGTTTAGTGACGTTCATTTGAACCCATTTGTGCTTTTAAAGAGTGACTTCCTGTTGTTTAGACTGCATCACCCCAAACAAGATTAGTTGTTTTAATATAATCTGATGAACAAAACATAAATCTTATTGTGTGAAACTGCTAAATTAAATGTAGAGAAATAGAGATTTGATTTGTCATGAGTGTTGGTGTAAACCCTTATCAAACCACTAGATGGCAGCATAGTTCAACCTATCAGGATTTCTTCTTTCGCTACAATTCTTCATTAGATCAGGACAATTCAGACTTTTAACAGATTCAGCATCTGTTTAATATTTTGTCTTTCATGAGTGTGAGTTTTACACCTCACAATAAAAAGTGTCAGTAGTTTACACATTCTAGAAGCCTGAGTTTAGTGTTTTTATTGAAATACTATTAATAAATACAACTCTCTAAAACACAAATGTCAACCCATTAATGTCTTTAAAATAATTTCTGCCAATTGAACTATTACAAAAATAAAGATTTCCATAAAAATTTGAGGATAAGGCTTTGTATTCATTTTATACTAAAACACATTTGTTTTAATTAATTATGTTTTAAAACACGTGGTTTTCATCATTTTAGGCAAACTCCATAGACTTAGAAGTTATTTCTTTTTGAGGGCAAAAAGATGAAACCTTCAGAAGGTAATTTTTGCTTGATTATAACTATATTTTAGTCTGATTCAGGATGATCACCACTACTAATATAACTGCTAATAACCCAGTCAGTTTCACAGACTTTGAGCTAAAGTTTGATGTGGTGGTAGTAGCTGAGAGGGCACAACTTTATTTACACTGTTTGACCCAAACAGATAAAACTCTGTCTCTTATCTCAATATGGTCCTGACTACAAATATTAAATTGGCTTAACATGAAACATTTTTTACAGACATAATTGTTAACACATTTGAATTAAAGTGAGTATTTTATCTCTGGTATTAAATCATAAATTTAGTAATGAATTTGATACAACTAAAAAAGGTTTTGTCACTGCTACATACTTGGAAAAAGAAACAACTAAAGAACAGCAAGACCATAAGATTAAAGTTCTTTTTCTGTAAAATATCTAAATATCTAAAGTCATGAAAGAATGAAGAAGCAGTCGTCTTTAGTCCAGCTGTACAGAGAGCAGAACCCCAACAGAGGGAGCCTGGCTGCCATGTTTAACTTTTGATTTAAGCTTCATGTTGGTTCTGAAGCAACGGCAAATTGTGTCCCGTTTATGTTTAAACTTATGGTTTTAATATTCTAAATACTGCCAACAATAGGAGACCAGGTCAAGGGATATTAAAGCCCACTAAACCTCTTATTGTGCTTTTAACAAGTAGGCTGTTGTGGAAAACTGATATGTTTCTGCTGCAGTCGGAAGACTGTTTGTTTGAATGATCCTTTATTTCCAAATAAACTGTTTGATTCTACTAGAACAGATGCAGGATATAAAACCTCACATCAAAAGAAACATACCTAAAATAAAAAAAAACAAATTATATATATATATA
>JAUBOC010000097.1:11145281-11158218 GCA_032275365.1 Anablepsoides cearensis | reverse complement strand
ATGCGCGGCCACCATAGACTTTGCATGTAAACTGGCTGCTTTGGCTGCTCAAAACGCATTTGGTGGGTTCCTGGCTTAACTCTGCTGCCTAAACAAAGAGAGGCCATCAACATTTCTCAGATTCCATCAAGTTATTTAATAAAATATTCCATTTCCTCCATTTTAATGTTAATTACGGCATTCTATTGCCACAGGCAGATTAGTGTTTGTAACTATTATTGAGGTAGTATTGTTGGTAACTACAAGTGTTCAAACATACATCTAACAGCTGGGTTTCAGTCACAGGGTCTTGAAGGTGGTGTGATTTCAAATGGAGGGCAGGAAGTAAAACATCTATGGAGGAAACCATTGAGTCTGTATCGTTTGGATTTAGATTCAGTTTCAAGACAAAGATACCAGCAATTATTTCACAAATATGTCAGGCATGACCTGTATCTGATGAAGATGGATGCATTTTCGACAGAACCCAAAGAATGGATGATAATCAAAGCTGTCCACCTCACAAACTATCTGGACTTTCAGACATTTTACAAGTGCCAATAGTAACTAGTGACTAGTAACTTATTCTGACAAATACTTCCACATGATTTGGCCCAGCCCTATTATGGAGCACCAAGGATTGTCATACACAGATGAGAAATGTAGAAAGCTCAGAGAACAATGCTATAAAAAGTAGATTTTTAATCTACGTCTGCAGTCAGGAGGAGCAGGATGCTGGTGTCTACAGCGATCACTTCACCAGAGGTATGTTAGTTGCTAATTTGCTGTGTTTATAAAGCATTAGGTTGTCCTAAATGCTCATTTATTTAGAAGCGATTATTACGTTACTGATGGTTTCATATGGACTTCATCTGGACTTTTTAGACTGCCCTAGCCCTGTGTGTTTTGTGCCCTATGTGTTGTTAGGCGTTGCATGATTGTTGACTTAGCCACTACTGCTAGCATCGCAAAATAAAACAATATAAGAACAAACACTCACACGGGCCAAACATTATTCATCCTGAAGCTGTTTGGTACTGAGGTTGTGGATCTACCGGCTGAATAAAAAGTTATACGGCTCCAGATGTTTACAGGCTTTTATCTCCTGTTTGGTGTAGTTATACAGACCACTCGACGCTCCTCCTCTCTTTTCTATTTTAATCTAAATAATGAATTGTCTACTTCCTTGACAAAGTTCTCACTCTGTCTAGGACTATTTTTTCTTACATCTTTGCCGTTAGGGTTCCCTCTTCACTTTGAAAAAGTTTTGACAGTAGCTCGGTCTTGACTCAAAGACACTAAAACTGACTAAAAACTAAACAGCCTAAACTACACCCCAACTATAAAATCCAAAAACAAATTCTGAAATCTCACTCCTTATCTCGTCGTCTCTCCATCTCCGCCAATCTTTATTCAACTTTTGCCTCTTTTATTTTCTTCTTCTTGTAAATATTTTGCTGCTTGTCTAATAATTGCAGGCATCAGTCAGAAAGGAGTTTGGGGGTTTAATGTTTGTTTGGCAGGCTGTGGGTGAGACCAGAGGGTGGATCGAGGAGTTTTTTCCATGAATCTGCCCATCTTTTGCAGCCTCCTGCTGCAACACACTTCAGTTATGATGAGAATTAAAAAAGTGCAGTAAATTATTTATTATATTATTTATTATTAATTCACTCAGAATAATTTAAGCAGCCATAAACTACCCAATACATGGGCATCTGCACTTCATTCTCTCAGGGTACGGCATTGTGACGTCACATGAAACCAATTTATTCAGGGGCTGCGTCCTTTGAAAGACAAATGTGAAGCCAGATTACATCACAGTGATGAACCGAAGGCTGTCCAAATCCGAAGCCTTCTTTAATCATGGCCCACAAATATGTCCTTTATTTCCCCCAATTTGAGGGTCGGGTCTGGTGGATCCTCCTCAGCCCATCAGGGAGATTTGATGAAGATAGAGAAGGAGCAAGACAGGAGTACAATTTTAAATAAAAACCCAGCGGTACAAAAGTAGAAAATTTAAATTGGTTAAGTTGTTAGGCTTTTGTCATTTGCATAGACATGTTTTTTAATTGTATTCTTGTCAGAAATTATCGCAAATTAGCTCATATAGTGGTTACCTCGAAGCTACTTTTGTTAATTTATAATATTATTAATAAATTAATATTTTACTCATTTCAATTTACATTGCTTCTGTTTAGCATCATCATGGTTACTAGGCAACAGGACATATGACAGCATATGGGCAGGAATAAAGCTGAAGGCTAGACGACCAAATTCACAGCCACTTTTTTCTGGGTTTTTGCGGTCAACCAAGGACCCGGCTCACCTAGACCAGGTAGGCTGGGTCCTTTGAAGGACACAGCCCCTTTTTATTTAGACACATCCTCTGTGTTTGTTCCCCATCTGCACACTTAAACCTCCTTGTAACTTGTTAAGAGTCCTTGCTGATGAAAATTAAAACACATCCACCACTAACCTGTTGAATCACCAAGTGCTTTATTTCCAGATACACCTGTGAGCTCCAGCCCAAAGACAAAAAATAATAATCTTACATTTTTTGAGAGCAAACCTCCGAAACCAAACATCAAATTTGTCAAACAATAATCCAACAGCTGCCTGGTAAAAATCTACACATCTTTGGCTTCAGTGGGCCTAAAGCACAAGTTTAAATACATGTGGCATTAATAAACTGATAAAACAATTCAGAGAAACTTATGCTTCCTATTTTGGACTTTGGACCAAACGTCTGATTAGATATTCCAATAACCTAACTGACTGTATACCAGTGTTGTTTATCAATTTATCTCATTTGACTTTGGATGTTTTGCCATCACTCCATACAATCTACTTTACTGTAATGACTTTGATTGTTGCAGGTTTGCAGAGAGGACCCGATCCAAAAAGCAGCAGATCTGATGACGCGTCGCCTTCAAGACAAGAACGCAGAACAACAGCTCAGGACTGGTGCAGACTGCTCATAGTGACTGTCTGATTTCTGCAAAACGTATACTCATTCACACTGATCTCCTGCAACCAATAAAATTGTTTTCTTTCAAACCACATCTGCTGAAAATGTTATAACTGCTGAACACAAGGATAAAAAACTTTAAACAACCACACATTACAGATCATTTACTTTAGTTTCAGACTTTGTAAGTGTTAGAAGCTCATCACCACCAACAAATACTGCAGGTTTTCTAACATGAAACCATCATAAAGGGTTACAGTGTTTTCTTTACGCCAACGTTCAACATCCTGCAGTAAGAAGAGCTAAAAACAGAAAAGGCTGTGATGTGACGGAGCGGACTGTCACAGTGGTGTTCCTGTTCCTGCATCAGGCGTCACACAGAGCTGAGACTCGGCTGTCGGCTCCCAAAGGTCAACCTGCTCTAAACGGCATCGCAGCTGAAACCATCCAGATGTCTCTGAGTCGACAAAATCACTCTGGAAAATAAAGTGTTGATCAAAAGAGTCCTCTCTTTTTCATCGGCTCAGAAGAGAAATTCTAGTAAACAAAGAATGGCTGCTGACATTATTTGATCAGTGTTAAAAGACTTTCCATTTCCTGACAGCTTTAGACTCGTGATGGTGTCACTAACGGGGGTTATTACAAGCGAATCCACTTCACAGCAACGCACCAACTGAGAGCGGAGAGAGGGAAATCCAAACATGCCAGCATGCTTCACCAGGCAGCACCTGACAGATGCCAACTTGGAGAGTTTAATCCCAGAGCGCTGCAGAGACCTGCACGACTTGAAGCCAGAGGAGAACGGACAACAAATCACAAACTATAAATGTTTACTGAGCTCGAAGGCTGGATGTAGCAGCTGTAATTTACTAATTAGTCCTTGAAAAAAATATTATGTATGATATTGTGTTAAAAATCAAGCTTATAATATTCAAGTTTATAGCTTAGTATCTGTAAAATTTATTAAATAAAAGCCATTTCTGTTTTTCAATAGGATAAGTAACTTCAAAAGTTCATCATCGCAGATCAAAGCCTCAAAGTTTTATTATATCTTGTCCTGTGGTTCATGAACACTAATAAAATAATTTTGAAAGCCATAATAGTGGCCAAAATATGGCAATATTTGAGTTTTTTTATGTGTATGATTAAAAAACACTATGAATCATTAATTAAAAGTCTACCTCATATTTGATATTATAAGTAAAACCACCGGAATCATGTTTTGATGCAAACAATTACAATTATGAAAGAAAATCTCTGATGAGCTTGAGGTATTTTTTTTTTAGTTTGAGGTAAATAACCCCCAAACAATAATTAAATATAGTAAATATTGTGTTATGAGCATAAAAATTCTAATTGCCTTTTGACAGCTCTGTATTTTCTCACATTGGACAAAATGTTACATTTTTATATTTAACTGATAACTTATAGGGTTTTAAATTTCAAAACAATATTTTTATTTATATGTAGCAGCTGTAAAACAACATGTCACTAAAAATATTGTTTAATGTTTAATGTGTAAATAATGTTTACTCTCAGGTCAGGACTAAATAAAAGATAAATCATCTTTAATCCTGATTCAGGGCCTGTTGTTTCAGGCCTACACAACACATTCTGTCATTTATTAACATCTGACCATTAAAAATCTGAAACATTTATTAAAGATTTACTAGGATTTATTTATATATTTTTTTTATCCTGGTGACGCTAATAAAACAAACAAAAGATGCTCTCTGAATGGCAGCTGTACTCTGGTTTCCATAGCAACGGACACGACAGAAAAGCACCTGTGGCTCTGAATAGAGACTGCTGGACAAAAAAAATCGCATTCAATATGGATTTTTCATTTATATATATATAAACTAGTAAATAAAATAATACTCCTCAATGTTTAAATTATAAAACTTATTTAACAAACAGGCAAAATATTAAGTGTTTATTAAAGTAATTTATCTTAATTTCCCCCCCTAAAATTTGTTTTTATTTAGAGATAAGTAACATTTTAATCGCGCGAGCAGAACCGGCCCGTTTTACTGTTTATTCTTTCAGCTGACAGAGGGATTCGTTCAGTCTCGCGCTCCGACGTCACCAGAAGCTCGAGCCCCCTCTCCTCCTCCTCCCCCCCCCCCGCATGCAAATCACGTCTGCGCTCGAGCCTCTCCATTGGCCGCCTCGCGCTCATTTAGCTGCTGTCAGAGCGCGCGGCCCGGGCACGCTCCCACAACTTTTTTTTATTTTTGTGCCCACAGTTGAGCCCGGAACCCGAAGTGAAGCTCCAACAAGTCGCTGTCAGGGTTTTTTTTTATCCTTTCCCCACTTCCTCCCCGAGTGGATCTTTAGAACCGAGCCCGAATGTTTCTGCCTGTTTGACTCTGTCCCACTGAGACCAGGTGAATGTACAGCATCATGATGGAGACGGACTTGCATTCCCCCGTGGTGCCCCAGACCAACCCAGCCAACCCGGGGGGACACGCGGGAGGAGGAGGCAAAATCCCCCAGGAGAGGATCAAGAGACCCATGAACGCGTTCATGGTCTGGTCCAGGGGCCAGCGGAGGAAAATGGCCCAGGAGAACCCCAAGATGCACAACTCGGAGATCAGCAAGCGGCTGGGAGCGGAGTGGAAGGTGATGACCGAGGCGGAGAAGAGACCCTTCATCGACGAGGCGAAGCGGCTCCGGGCCATGCACATGAAGGAGCACCCGGACTATAAGTACCGGCCCCGGAGGAAGACCAAGACGCTGCTGAAGAAGGACAAGTACTCGCTGGCGGGCGGGCTCCTGGGCTCCCCGGCGGGCGTAGGGATGGGCGGCGGGCAGCGGCTGGACAGTCCCGGAAGCGGGCACCACGCGGGGGCGAACGCGGGCTACGCGGCGCACATGAACGGCTGGGCGAACGGCTCGTACTCGGGCCAGGTGGCCGCCGCGGCGCACGCCATGATGCACGAGGCGCAGCTGGCGTACACGCACCACCACCCGCACCACGCGCATCACCACCACCCGCACCACAACCCGCAGCCCGTGCACAGGTACGACATGAGCTCCCTGTCCTACAGCCCCATCTCAAACTCTCAGAGCTACATGAGCGCCTCTCCGCCGGGCTACCTCAGCGGCTACACCCACCAGGGCTCCGGCCTCTCCCCGGGATCGCTGGTCAAGTCGGAGCCGAGCGTCAGCCCGCCGGTGTCCGCGGCGCGCGCGCCGCCCTCGTGCCCCGCGGGGGACCTGCGGGACATGATCAGCATGTACCTGCCGACCGGAGAGGCGGCCGCGGGGGACTCGTCGGTCCCGAGCAGACTGCACGTCCTGCACCCGCAGCACTACCAGAGCGGGTCCGCGCCGGTGAACGGGACGGTTCCCCTCACGCATATTTAAAAAAGAAAGAAAACAAATTACCTGAACTCACCTGTAAATTAGAGGCGCTTAGAGCCAGAACCATGCAATCAAACTTTTTTATCATTATTCCTCTGACTTTTTTCATTTTGCTTTCAGTGACGGATTTTTATTCTTGTCTGGTCCGATGAAGGGAAAATGTGTCGCGCTCTGGAACAGCGCGTGCCAAGTTTTGACACGATTTAAATTATAATCCGTGAAGGCTGGTGCATTCTGAAGGTTATTTTTCTTTCTTTTTATTCCCCCACATTTTTTCAGTGGAATCGACAGAAACCAGCTGAGTGTTTGAAGGGTTTTAAACCAGGAGGCGGTGTGTGTGTGAAAGGGGGAAATAAAAACTTCTAGGCTGCAGTTTAATTGATTTCCAGTTTTTGATGCTTGTAATGTGAGTCGGTGTAATTTGTTTTTGTTGTTGTAAAATCTTGTAAAATTGTGAATAAATAGGCCTACTGAAAGCGCTTTTATGAAACTGTATATAATTTACAAAAAGAAAGAGGAAGAAAAAAACAATCAAAGCCACATTTTTCGGGTGAACTTCGGTCAAATAAATTATCCAACATTTGTTATTGTCTTGGATAAATGTTTGATTATTTTAATTCTAATTTTGTCACACTTGTTAGACATTTTTAGAAATATTTTAGCACAAATAAAAAAATATGCTAAACAAAAAAATATAATAAATACAAACAATTTTTTCTTAGATTTTGCCATAAAATGTAATTAATTTGTTGTGCATTTGCTACATGAGATTTTAAAAAACATTTAAATTGTTGCTGGATTATTTGAAAATATTAAACTAATACGCTTAATTGCAAGCACTAAAAAAAGACAAAATAAGATTAAATATAAATTTGTTGTGTTTTTAAAAATCAAATCAAGCAATGCAGATATTAATAGCAAATTTTACTACAAAGTGATTTTTTTATATATATAGTTTTGCCAAATGTTGTTAAACTTACTTTGTAAAAGTTTTTAATTTATTGCAGAAAAAAAAAACATTTAAATCTTGATATATATTTTTTTACATTTCCGTTGTGGTTTTGCACATTGAACCTGAGCCTGCAGTAACTTTCTCATGTTTACCTGCAGACAAAGTGTTGCTTCTCCTTTGTTACCTGCCTGCAGGTGTCATGACCTCATCAGTCCAAACCTGGGGTCAAAGGAAACCTGTTAACACCAGAACCCAGCAGGTTCTGCTGGCCTCAGCCAGGTCCTGACCAGCAGCAGCAGCAGCTTTGTGTGAAGCGTCACGGCTCTTAAACTGTTTCCTTCTTTTCAAACTTGATGACTGAATTAGCCGAGGCCCCGGGGCATGAATGACTGGAGAGGAGGGAGGGGGGGATTGTGTTGGAAGAGAATAAGGGAGGGGGGATTAGTTGTGGGGGCAACCTGGGGGTCACCCCACAAACAACACAGGAAACCCCAGCCTGGTTCTATCAGACTAATTCCCTCTAAGGCCTGAACCTGGAAATCCAGAGCAGCTCCATGAGAAGCTGCATGCGTGTCAGGAGTTTAACCTGAAGCTTCACGGTTATGTAATTAGTTGTTTTTTTCTGACTCATTTAAAGTCAAGTTCTAATAAAGCATGTGTTTAAACTTTAATATTTAAATAACAAGACTAAAAATCTGAACTGAAACACAAACAAATTAAACTCCAAACCTCTGTGTTAAATCCTGACTCCTGAGTTTTTTTGTCCTCTGAGACAAAACTCCAGCTTCTTTCCAATACAACGTGATCAAAGGGACCAGATGTCAAAACTAAAACTGTATGGCTTTTTTTCCTCACAACTGAAACAAGAGCAGAAGCAACTTTATAATGAGACTTATTTTTCTTTTTCTTTATTAATTTATTGTGCACTTAATATTTTGCCTGTTTATGACTCCAGAACCGAGACAATTTCATTTATTTCCTCGTCCAATATCTCACGTTCTAAACAACATGTAATGGTGTGAGGTTGAAGGAAACAGAAGTTTTGTAAATCAGTGCACGTGGCAAAAATACCAACAGCTCTCAGATCGTGGAGAATCTAAGAAAGTAAACATGCATCAAATAATTCTTCATGAGCTTTAAACTAAAGCATGTAGTCTGGTCTTTTTATGTAAAAAATATTTTCTGATCCATATTTATCTCTTTTTTTCATCTTTTTAGAAAATTCTAATTTGTAAGATACAAGATTTGTGTTGGCAAAGCTCTGATATTTGACCAACATGTTCCAGTTTAAAGTATTTTTAAATCATAAAAAGAAAAGAAAAAAAAAAGAACCAGACTGACAAGATTTTACAATAAAAAACAATAATCTAGCACTCAGTGATCTGACTGAAAAGAAACATTGCAAAGATATTAACGATTCACTGGTTAAGAGTAGGCTCAGAAAAAAAAAGCTTTTTGACTTTAATCACAACTGGTGTAAAACTTGTTTCTGTAGGATATTATTTGTGATGAAGTCGAAGTGATTGCCTGTGAATACAGTCCTGATTAGACTTTTATTTTTCTTATTGCACACATCTTAATGTGATGAATGAAAGCTGAAGTTATGAGGGGAGATTTCGGTCCAACATCTGGAAAGAAGAGGAGTTTTGAACGCTGTGAGGAAGAGGACGAGGATGAGGAAGAGGTTGGATGACAGTGAAGCTCAGCTGAGACAAAACTGATCCAGAATAAAAACAAATCAACACCTGGAGGGGAAAGGGTCCCGCAAGTATTGTGTCGGCAGGTTTTATGTTCCGCTTGTTTGGACCATGTCGCTCCGGCACTTCTCACTCCGTATCCCCCCCCCAAATCCCCCATCCCTCTCCCCCCTCCATCCATCTCCTGATGTCCTGAACGTGGATAATCGGCGTCAGTTTATCACGCCTCCGCATGTTTCCCTCCCTCTCCTCCTATAAAAACCCTCACTTCTGTCGTTTGGACCCGGTCCTGTCGAGGGGGGAGATTAAGGGAGGTGTGTGTGTAGGGTGGGGGGTGGGTGGTGGGGGGTGGGGGGGTTATGCGACTGCACAAGACTGAATGTGGCGGGAGGAGATTAGCCGGGGACGCCACAGAAAATAGCAACGGGGCCAACGGATTCCTCGCGAGGGGGCCTTATCGTGCAATTACACGTTGACACGTTTTAACCATTTTTCAGCCTCTTAATCCAAGCCCCCTTCACCACCCCCCCTCATTCCAAAAGCAGACCTATTGGTGGTGAGGGAACCGCTCTGGCTCTGCTCTCAGCCTGCCTCTGTTCATATCAGCACATCTGAACAGGAAAAAAAAAAATTATTCAGTTTTCAACTTTCAACGCTGGAAATTAAAAAAAAACTTTATCCACTCAAACGAACCTCATCTTTTCTGACAGGATCTGATTGTTTCACGTTTTCCCCTCGTTGCTCTGATGTTCGAATATTTACTCATTCGTCAATAATTTTATATTTTTTCCTGACGTCCTTGGTTTAGTTCTTTCTATTCATGCTTCATTTTCTTTTATTTGTTTAGCTAAATGTTTACCTCTCCTACGGCTCTATTCATGATACTTCAAGGATTTTTTGTCTTTTGTTTGTTTGTTTGTTTGTTTGATTCATTGGTTTGACCCAACGGGACCATATTTAATATAAACAGAACACTTAAAATCAAATGAAAAAATTTAAAACATAATAAAAAATTAGACCTCAACAGGGAAATTTTCTCATATTCTCTGGTCAAAACATGGAGCTTTACAGTCTTTCTGAGGAAACACCTGAATTCAAGATAAACGTTTCTTTTAACTTATAGCAGTTTGTTTATACTAAAATGAAAACAGACTCATTTTTACATCTATATATTTCAACTCAGTTCACACAGGAAGAAATAAAAAACGGGAACGTTACATTTGTGTGACTAAAAATCTTTTATTATCTTTTTTAACTTTGACTATCAAACTGGGTTAGAATTTGAACCATGAATACAGCTTTATCATTTTTTAATCTTGTCTGGAAAATAAAAATAATGCTTTAAAGTTGATCTAAATCAGTCATATTTTAATATTTAACCATGATTAAAGTGGTTAAAGTGTTAAACTAAAAAGTGAAAAAAGATTTATCTGTTTGGTAACGTTAAGAAAAAAATAAAGTTATGTAGAACAGTGGCCTGTTTCATACAAACATTTCTATGGACCAGTGGGGAAAAAGAAATGCCACGTTTTAAATAAAATGAGAAACCTAACTGTATTATAGCTGTGCTTTTATTTAGCCGTTTGTTCAAAATGTTTTGTATTTTAAACTCATGTAATTTACTTTATGTCCTCGATGTGTCTGCTTTATTGTACAGCACTTTGGTTGGCCTTGTGCTGGTTAAAGTGCTTTATGAATAAAATCCAATTCAAATTCAGAAATACTTTATTGACCCCAAAGGGAAATTACAGAAGTGGTAAGGTGGGGTTTTAATCAGGTTAGCTCGCAGGTGAAAAACAACTAAAGCAAGCAACAAAAGGGTTCATGTTTCCAACATAAAATACCTCACAGACCAATGTGTCTACATTATATATTTAAATAGATTTTTTATTATTATTATTTTTTTTAATTTAAGTCTGTCTTGGTATCAAATAATCCATAGACTGCTTAGACCAGAGTTTTGGGACACCTGATTACAAAGATTTACTTTTTCAATCCAGTCCAGTAAAGTGAGACAAAAAGCCAATTTGTTGAGGCTTAGAAATGTCAGCATCACTTATGTTAACGTGTTGATATATAAAATGTAAAATAAATAAATAAATAAAAAAGATGAGATTTTAAAATTCAGAGCCTAACATAACTTGAATAAATGCTCTGTCAAACGGACCGAGTTACAGTTTCATGTTTGTTAAAACTGTGTCGATGTGACGGACCCACTCAGAGTTTAAATCAAATTCTTTCAGTGGGTCATGAGATATTTTGCTAACACTACACACACAAACACACAGCTTTAAGATGAAGAACAATGAGTCTTTTGTGTAACAGAGGTTTCTGCACACCACTAACAGATCTAAGTGTTGCTTCTAGCAAGAACCACAGACTGAGCCCAACAGATTCTGACTGGTTCTGCATGTAGCTCCGTGTAGTGACGGGGCTACAGATGCTGCCGTCGCTGCGTTCAGTTACAGCTTTTCATGACAATCAATTAGAGGCTAACCCCACCCGGGGTCTCCCCTGTGGGACCTTTAATCATCAGGCTTCAGTAGAAACGAGCCAACAGGGAAAACATAAAGACGACAGTCTATTTAAAGGCTTCAGCATACAGATGACTCCTGCACATTAAAACTCACCTAAACCAGTTAAATCATATAAATCCAAACAATTTTAAGGTAAAATAAATGGACCTGAACCACAAAGAAATCACTTTTTCACTCTTACTATGGAAAATTAATGGCTGAGTGAATAAAATACAAACATTTGTTTTATTCGGATGAAAAAAAATCCTGATGAATATTAATAGATGACAGTAAGCACAATGCATAGATCATCACAGGGGATACATTATATTAATGCAGTCCTCTTTATCATTAGAGAATAAACGTAAAGGCTCAGTTCCAGAGCACAGACAAGTTATGAGGTCACTGAACAAAACTTTACACAACTTTATAAAACAGCAAATCTGTTGGTGCTAAAGTAAAGGTTCGCCTTAAAAACAGGTTTAACCTAAAAAAAAAAAACATTAAAAAGTATCCTTCATCATAACATTTGTGTTCCATTATTCCTACTAAGTTAAATCCCATAAAGACTAAAGAAAAAAAAATTAAATTCAAATCCAAAAGTTATAAACAAAATTGAGGGATTTCAAGTAAATTAAAGGCCTAGACTTCACCAAAGAAATGCATATCCCCCACAGTCTTCATGCCAGAAGATTAAACTACGATGTGGTCAAGAGTTTAGAGAAGATCTTTGACTCAAACCTGTATTTTGAGGTCTGTTACAACTAAAATATGAGGCAGTGTTGATGCTGCTGAGAGCAGAGCAGAAATGGAGCTGTCCAGGTGCTGAAAGTCCAGTAAAATCAGAGCAAATAAGAAAATCGCAAGTTTCAAGCTTTAGACTTTCTCTTTAACATTTCAAGTCAATTAATTAAGAAAAATATTTAATTTTTACTTAATTTAAAAGTAATAAAAAGGCAGTGCAGACCTAAAATCCAGTAAAAGTCACAGTTGATTTAGTTTTAGATTTAAACAAAAAAAAACATCATTCTAAACAAACAGTCCTTTTTCAATGAAAATGACAACAATTAGTAATACTGTTTACTGAAACAAAATGTGTGTAAAAGGATGTTCAAGGATGTAAATGTAGCACTGGGGGTAATTGTATATAAAAAAGCATATGCAGGTCAGCTGAAAGCAAAGAAAAGCTTCAGTGTTTCTATGTTTCAATCGATTATAAATGCAGGAGAAAAAGTGAAGTCTTGTCAAGCCAATTACCTCAACGCCATGGTACTTTTCCTGCAGGGATAGGGCACTTCGGAGGAGAAGAAACATGAGAGAAAGGAGAGGAAGGAATGGAAGAGAGCAGGAAACACTAACATGATTACAACTGGAGCACGGGCTAAAGGTAATCACTGCAGTTAAAAGGTCTCCTGCCAGCCCAGAGGCCAATGAGCTGCTCGCCTCTTTCACCTCT
>JAUBOC010000097.1:11125948-11136948 GCA_032275365.1 Anablepsoides cearensis | reverse complement strand
AAGAACAAGACCCCCCCCCCACACACCCACACACAAGTAACCACCATCCCTTAGCACACTGTATTTCTACAGACAGCATCTGGATAAAAACAGAGTATAATAACCTATAGTTATTCCACAGAGACGGTGGAATAGACCTCAAACTGTAAATTAAAATACCAACGCTACTTGTATTTTTTCATTATTATAAAAAAAATTATTTAAGGATCCAAAACTCAATTTAATTTTATTCCACTAATCTGTTCCATAAAGAGTCTTCCTGTCATCTATACATGACTGAACAATTTCAATTATACAATAAAAAAGGAATAAACCTCATTATTTAAACAGACAAGCCCTCAGTATAGAACATAAACACTTTAAAGTGTTGTAGTAGTACTTTGCTTAAGGTTGAAGTCTAAAGTTCAAAGTTAAATGTAATGTCACAAGCTAAAGTTATAGGCCTTCAGGTATAAGATATCCAGGGTTTTTCTAAAGCCATAGTTCAGATCGTTTGATGATGTGTGCTTCTGTGAAAAAGCTACAAACAATTGATAACCTACCTGTTGAACAAAGCTCTTTGGATGACCTCAGTTAGATAAAATAAGTTTTATTTCTGAACAAGTTGCAGAGCTAACAAAGCTAATCCTTAAAAATGTCCAAACTTTAAAAGCTATTATATAAATTTATACAGTGTTGCTGCATCATTTTTGCATTATGCTCGTATTCCATCGAAAATAATGATATTCCTACAGGAAGTGCTACAGCTAGCTGCTGCAGCCACAGTAACCATGTAATGTTAAATCAATGTTGATGTAAAAGTTTATATAACAGCATCTGCCTGAACTGTTATGAATACTGATTTTTAATATTATCAAATTTCCTCTTGGAGATTAATAAAATATCTATTCACAGGGTGAGTCAAAAGCCTTTAGGTGAGAGGACATGGCTACAATCTTTAAAGCCACCATATTGGATTAAAGTCAGAAAAAATTTCCAATAGGAAGGTGATCATGTAGCATATTGAATAAGTAGAAAATGGATGGTCACAATTAGATGTGCAATATCTCCTGTGGTTCAAAAGTTTTCCACACAGAAAGTTGCAACAACAACAGCTGGGAACGTTGCCTGTAATGCACAGCTACTTGACATGTTCAATGTGCTGTCCTTGGTGCTGAAGACAGACACAAACAAAAGTTTGGAACTTTCTGTGTTGATAACATCTGAACTACAGGAGATATTGCACATTTGATTTTATCAATCCATTTTTGAGGCAATACTGACATTATTTGATATGCACCATCAGTGGTTCCCAACCTTTTGACCTTAATCCAGTATGGGGGTCTATAGGCTGGTCTGCTCAGAGTTTGTGAAAATATCAGTTTGTGTTTAAAAATGACCAAAACAAGTCAATTTGAATAATTAAAACTCTGTATTTCATATTGTTTGGGAGAGGTGGGGCGAAGAGTGGGATGGGGAGGCGGGTCTCAGCTTGTCTTGGACGTAAGAAAGGAGGGCTTTGAGGAAAATGGGTTGGGAACCACTGTGCTACATACCTCCTTTCCCATTGGAAAACTTTGGCTGCGTTTCAATTCATGGGCTGCATCCTCATGAGTGCACATTTGTTGCTGCCCCGCACCAAGTGCTGTCTCTATACGAAGACTCCTCCTCGTGCGGCTGAGGAATGCGGCCCACAAAATCTCCAAAATCCAGGATGCATCAGAGTATATTTCCCAGCCAAGGATATCCCCGGATTCAATGCGCTGACAGCAAACTAAACAGAGAAACAAAGACGGCAGAGTTTTTTTCTTTTAATCAAGTTGGCGTAATTTGGAAATTCACCACGGACCAAATAATTTGTTTATAACTTAGCAACTTAGCTAGCTGATGAAATTCATGCAGCAATAAGATGTTAAATAAAATGCAACTACAAGCACTGATACTGGAGCTAAACCCACATTATTAATGGCTTTTTCATTTTTTTATTTACATGTAACATTTTAATTGTGAAGTATCTTCTAGTAAAGAAATATGCAAATACACGTCCCAGCGCATTTTAAGTTCAATGTGAAACCAGTCACTATGGTAACAGGGTAGCATGTGGTCACACAAACATACATCAAGCAGACGTCAAGTGAAGACTAGACCATCTCATTTCACCGGACTGGGAAGGACGTAGCCCACGTGGCCCAGGTGGGCTACACACTCATGAGGGTGCAGCCCATGAATTGAGACACAGCCTTCAATTTTAATCCAATATGGCAGCCATGTTCTGGACATAGCCTTAAAGAAAGGCCCTCTCACCCATTACTTGCTGTGATATTCAGATTTTTCATTTTCCCTTTCTGAAATACATGGGTGTTCTAAGACTTTTCACTCACCATGTATTTATAAAACTTAAAGATTTAAGATGGCAGCAATCTACTTTGTTCTTGACTTCACTCAGACTAGCCTTTACCTTTTATATCCAATCAATTAAGCTCCAAAATGAGATCAATTAAGTCAACATTTACAAAGCATGCTACTTGTTTTTAACCTTTCCACTTAATATGTACATACCGACTGTATGAACATATATATGAACATAATATAATCATATAAGCAAAGCAAAATAAAGGTGCGGGTGCAGATGATGGCAAATAAAATGGTGTTTGAGCATCTGTTTATTGCTAATTCTCCCCTAATGCTCAGTTGGCAGGTGCTTATGATATAAGAAATCCCATATTGAGCCGCTGTAAACTCACATCAGTGAGAAAACTGAAAAATAGATCAATCATTCCAATTGGACAGAAGGGAGAAAAAAAGTGATGAGAAGAAAAGGAGACGCAGGGAGGGAGGCTGATTGACTGTGGTTCTGACCTCTGCTCACACAAAACTCCCCCCACCACAAGTAAAATAAAAAAAAAGGAGAAAAAAAAAATCAGCTGAACCCTTCACGGTCAGGGCATTTTACTGTATCAATCGCCCCCCCACTCCTCGTCCCTCTTAGCCACCAATCCCACACTGCTGGACAGCCAATAAGTTGCAGCCGAGGACTAAAAGCTCCCGCGGGGTGAGCGACAAAAGGACTCCTACAGTCCTGGAAGGAAAGTGCTCCCTCTTCTCTCACACTTTCTTCTCTCTTCACTGTAGGAAGACATTATAAAAGTCATTATTCTGGCCCTCCAAGTTGCCACAGAAGCGTCGAGGCTTTGACCTGGTCACATGTGTGTGTTTTGCCGCGTGTGTGTGAGTGTATGCGCATATACAAGCCCCGCAGGAAGCCGTCCAGCCCCACAGAGTGCCAGCTGAGGAGAATTAAGAGTAATTTTTTCCCCTCAGAGTCCTGACTTTTTCTCCTCACAGAAGAGCAATGTCGCACATTTTGCATTTCTGCTGTAGAAACTTTGATATGCACATACACACACGCGCGCGCACACAGAGCTGGGATAAAGGTTAAAGTAGGGATTTTTTTCTTAAAAAGGAAGATCAAAACTCTATTGGGTCGAAAATCATTTCCAGTCATAAGAACGATAACTATCAACTTACATATTTTTATTTTCTTGTGAAACAATCATGCAATTAGAGTAATAATGTGCAACACAACCACAGGGGTTGCCACAGGAGGCAAACTCATGAAAGCAGAGGCTATGGCTCTTCCAGATGCAACCCAGGATCAGACCTGCAGATTATAAGATCGAGGCACGGACCACAGAGTTTTACACACAGCCATCCATCTATTATCTATACCCGCTTCTTCCTTTCAGTCACAGGGGTCACTGGTGCCCAAATCCAGCAGTCACTGTGGAGGGGCGGGGTACACCCTGAACAGGTTGCAAATCCATCACAACAAGTCCACACAGCCAATGTTTTGTTAAATACGGAGAAACTTAAATTAACCATTTAATCAAAATATTGATCTGGATCGATGTATTGTTACACCCCTATTCCATACCTGTGTTTATATATTTGGGTAGTCTTGAAAGTCCTACAGTGAGGATCTCTTGTTTACTTGATAACATCAGTGTTAAATGGGGGGTAATATGCATTTTCCAGACACATTGTTCAGTTCTATACCACAATCAAGTAACTATAGCTGTGTTTCTTTTGCAAATGTGCGCAAAACTTTGCCGTTATTCTGTTAATGTCGAAAAACACCCAATTGCAGTGTTTCCATTAAGTAAGAAATGCTATTAAAGTCAAGCGTGAATATGCTTGTTCTCGCGATAAGTCATTGCAAAGATGGCGGCAGTGGATGTAAACAATCATGTATATTGCTACCACGACACTAGCGATCATCATCAGCCATCAGAGGAGATGCTGGCATCTTATCGAGGCTTTCGAGCGACAAGTCTCTTATACCTGGGACGTATACGTATGTGGTGTTTATGAGAAATTGTAGTCGGTGAGTTTACTACTTTCTTTTACAACTTGAGTGATTTTACTACTATTTCTACTTCCTGTTGTCGTCTTTTTCACCAGTAGAAACAGCTGGTTCTTGATCACATGACTCCTGTAATGTGAAAAAAGTGTTTCCATTACAGTTTTGTGAAATAGACTAATTTTGATACAGCTGAAAAACCATTTCATCCTAGCACAAAAACATTTAGTCGAAAAACATACGTTTTTTCGAAATTGACGTGTTTTCATTGAGCAAATTTATTTTCAAAATTCTAATTTGAACATTTTCATGGTCAATGGAAATGCAGCTTGTGTTAGTTGTTATGAAAAAGCTGTATACATCAAAAATAAATATGAATTTGCATCATAGTCTATCTAAACACCATGTAATCTGTCTCTGTCTCTTTAAGAATCTCCTATTGTTTCCAATACTCCCACTTCAGCACGTCTTCACAACAATGCTTTGGAGGAGGGGGGCTCTATGGGTTGGGAGCTCGGCTGCAGACTGAGCTGCAGGGAGGAGCTTTGTACAAAAAGGTGGTCCTTTGTACCAGCAAGAGTTTAGGCATCCACATACTCCATCCCAAGATTAACAGTCGACACGCGGTCACGTGTTTGTTTGTTCTCGTACACACCTTTCATAGATCCTGAGACATCCCGTGGTATACGTCACTGTACGGGGTTCCTTCCCGCTGCAGTCTACACTCCGGAAATAACTCAGATCCAATGTTTTTTGTCCACAAATCTCTCTTGATAAAACACCACAAGCTTTGACAGAGTCACTTCTCCGTGAACGTTGTCTATTTCATCTCCATTCATGAGTTTTTAGCAGTTTTACTTTCTTCATAGATGAATACTTCCAGGTACAATAGTCGGCTGCTGTAAGAGTTTTTATTTTTTTGGTCTTTTTAGAAGCAAGTGGTTGAAGCAAAATGCAGCACTTTCAGCATAAACAAATACAGCAACAAATTTCTGACCAGTCATACAGTAAGTTTTCATGTGGAAGGAGGTAAAAAACATTCTCACCACAGGTTGGGGCAAGAAGAGGTGGAAGACTCGAAGCTGCGAACAGAACGATGCAATTTTTGTCATGCAGCTTTAAAAGTGAGAGCCGATTTCAGCAGTTCAGATGGATCATGCAGAGGCCTTCAGGCAGCTCCACGTGGCTACAGGAGATTCGAGGTTTTCTCAAACATGCATGAATGAGTCAAAGCAACACTCTGGGTATGTGTTTGATGAGAGAATGACATTATAACCCATACATCAAGACTGATCACACGTAGCACTGGTTTCATTCTACAATAAGTAGCTTTAAACTATTTTCTTGAGTAGTAAGCCGCACGTCACTCAGCGTTGGTTTTTTAAAAAGTTACCTCTTTCCTGCAGGGAATCAAATATGAATCAATAAATATTACTGATCTGCCATACAAATCAAGTTGTCTCCTTGAAATACTCCCTCTAGGACATAATGATATTTATCAATTTCTCTGACTACATGTCAGCAGAAAACGTTTACTAGAAGATTTCAGATCTTGAATTGAACACTTGTAAGACAATTCATAAAAACAAAGCGTTTTTTAAAAATAAACTGTGATGACCTAGAATGTCTAATCACTGCACAGAACAGCAGGGTTTCACAAATCAGGCAACAAATTTCTCATTTCGCCTTTGTCCAGTCAGGTTTGAGAAACCTTTGGACCAATCAATACATCTCAAAAGTCAAATTAAACAACTGATCTAAAAAAAAGAAATATTGTAAAAGAAAGCTTGTAAGAAAATGTTTCAAATGTGTCAAACTTCTCATTACTGTGACTGAAATCTCTGCTGCTGATAGATTTCAAGGGGTTATAAATCACTTAATTAGCCTCTGTGGAAATGTTTCATATGTTCACATGTTTTGAATACCTGATTAATTTGTTTGTTTGATTTGAGTCATTTCTGCACACAGACAGAGTATTTGCACACCAGACTTAGCCCCGAGCCACAGTGCACACTAGAAGAAGTCTGGTTCTTCTTAAGACAAAAGAAACGTAATGAAAAACACGATTTCTGAATTATTTGAGGTATTTAGATGTTAACGTTTGTTTTTTTTTTTTACGAGGCATTTCATGGTTTCCATGGATCACGTGTAAAATCAGACATTAAGTGTAGCCTAATAATTAGCCTCTCTTTTCCTTGGTGCTCTCCACGCGCCTCCATGGTGCACAGCATGCCTCTTCTAATCTGTTTTTTATTATTCATACACTGTGTAATACATATTCATATTCTTGCTTAGTGCAGAATGCCTCAAGAAATTTTGACAAAGCTTTAAAAGTAAATAACAAATATACAGAATTATCCATTTAAATCTGCATTTAATAAACATCGTGTGTAATCGTCCTACAAAATCAGTCTGAGGAGGCGTCTATATTTTCAGTGCGGTTCTTTGAGTTGGAAATTTTTGTTTTTTAGGCATTTATTTGTCAAACTTAAAAACAAGTACATCAATCCGTCCATTATCTGATGCTTGTTCTAGAGTCAGGTCATGGAGGCTTCTCTTCCAGCTACCAATTTTCTTAACTTTTGGAGAACAGAGATCGGACGATACTTAGAAAAGATCAGTGGAAAAGATCAGCTTCTCATCTACCTCCACAAAGGTCTGAAAATCAGCCACTGTCCTCTTCTGCTCTGGTGTGAGCACTACCTACAGGGTTCCTACAGCTTAAGGCAAGTTAAAATTAAGACTTTTTAATGCCAAGTGAAATCAAATTTAAGACCAATTCCACAATAAAAAAAATGGCAGAAACTCATGAATCAAATTATTTTTTGTTTAATTATTCAAATATTGCTAAAAGACCAATTGTTTTTATCCATATCTAACTGCTATTTTGTCAAATATAGCAAAAAACATTCTTAGCAGTCAGTTTTAAACTTAATTTAATTCCTGAAAAATTCTCTAATGACCCAAAATTTGAAGTTTTATGACCCACAGTGGGTTCTCAGATGAAACGTTAAATTGCACTTGACATCAAATATTTGTAAGAAATATGAATGCATTTTTGAAAAGACAACATTATTAACATATTAGAAAATGAAGTTCACATTGCTCAGATTGTTCTGTAGTTGTTGAGATATTTGCATGTGAAATAATAGGAAGTGGTGTCAAAAGGGAACATCTGAATGGGAATATTTTCAAAATAAACAAATGTTACCAATTAATATATCTTTTGATACAAATTACAGTAATAGTACTTACAATGTGTTAACAATTTTAAGGCTTCTGAAGATTGATTTAAGACCTTTTATGGCTAATTAAGGCCTTATTTTTGGATTGATGTATTCAAGGCCTTTTAAGACTTTTTAAGGATCCTCAGGAACCCTGTACCTAATGTCCAGATAAAACAAGTTTGTAATGTTTCACATGTATTCTTCAATGTTTTTCAATAAAATAGGATTGGAACATTGAAGGTGACCTTATCACACTTGACAGTGTCAGTTATTTAAAAATCGGACTTGGACAAAATCAGAATCGGCAGGTCAGACTTTTAAAGATCTGTGATTGGTCAGAGGACTGCAATTGGTGCACCACTACTTCCACTTTTTCTTGGAGGACCAGGCCAGCAGAGACAGTCTCTATAGCATTTCCTAGGTTATCCCTGGGGTCTTTTCCCAGTTACACCTGTCAGTCAGCACGATTGGTGCATTCCGGTAGCACTGGGAAGTGGACCTTTTCTTGCTCCCATTCGTATTCATTTCAATTGGAACGCCCCCTCCAGTGGTAATTTCCATTCGTATAGCGGTAGCAGCTGCAACTACCACCAGTTTTGATTTCAAAATGGTGGCTATTCACGGCTTTAGAAAGTTAACTCCATAACTTTTACTGTTAACTATCATTCTTAATGTTTTTTTGCATGTTAAATCACTCACACAAGTGCATTTTCTGTGCATACTGTACATATTAAAATCAAATTTTATTTGAATGACATATGTAATAGAGCTCTCTTTTTGTCATTGTTTATATTGTAGCAGTGTTGTAGCTAGATTAGCGGCAGAAATACAATCCTCTCTTGGTAAACTGGAATGCAGTTTCATCTGGTTTGTTAGGAAATTCTGTCACTACCACTTCCCAGTTCCGGAATACAATGTAAATGGAATGCAGCATAAGTATCAAGTTCTGTGTGATTGGTCAGATTTTTGTGGGTGTGTTTGTGTATGTTAAATAGCTGCAGTGAGCTGAGAAACTACTGGAAGAGGCTGTGTGAAAATGCAGCCAACGAACTGTTTCATTTAAGATAATAAAGAAAGTCTGAATGCTGTCTAAGCTCTCTGGCCGAGGCACAGATCCCTCGGTCAACAGAGCTATGAAGAGCAGCCCGTGTCTCTGCGCTGTCTCTTCGGTTCACAAACATTGTCCAATCTCCTTTCATGAGTTCATAAGCTTTCTTATGCTGAAACAGTTGTAAATTGGCCAGCTGCTCCACTCGGTGAAGCGGTTGAAGAGAAATTACACCACTGTAGTTCATTCACTTGTTGTTGCACCAAAACCTAAGGTTACCAGATGAGGCTAATCCTGCAGGATGTACTGTACAACTTGTACAAGTTGAGATCTAGATGAGGTTAATTGAAGCTCCACTTAACTCATCAGTTCAGTAACATGATAGCAACAATCGTATATTAAACTGATGGAGCCAATTTATGGAACCAAGTTTAGCCTAGCTTAAATAGCAATTCCTAAGTCATCTTTCATTTATTAACTTTTTTTTTACATTTAAACACAAGTCATCTATGTAATCAAGACTATCTGAATGAGTCATTGTCACATACAACATTGACATTTAGCTTTATTTGTCATGTTAATGATCATCATCATCACCAGGTTCCTTTCAGCAGTCATCACCTCTGCCACTACTCTGATCATCAGAACCTTTATTTTCACCCTCATCATAATCGTCATCACAGCTGCTGTCGTCACTTTCTTCTTTTGACTCTTTGATTGTTCTGGACCTCTTGTATCTTTTTTATCAGAAGAGGACCTTTAGCTTTTAGGCTGAGCGAGCGACAGTTTGGAGGTGGGGGTAGGACAGGAGAAGAAGGGGGAATCAGGACGAAGGCTGTAATAGGAGACGCTCAGCAGGAGGGCTGTTTACTGTCACTGAAGGAGGAGAAAAGAAAGATGGGGGGGGGGGGTGAAATGGACAATGAGAAGGAAAAGGGGGAAGATTAGAGGAAGATGAATAGATGAAGGCAATGCTCAAGAAAAAAAGAAAGAAAAAGTTCTTATGGCCTGTACACGATCACAAAAAGCTGCCATTAGCCTTGAGGGTAACCTCATACGTGATCATGCACAATGTGCAGGATCTGTTAACACTCAGAGTATGTGTTGAGAATGACTCTCAGCTACTACCACAGACCAAACTCTAACTCAGTATCTGTAGAATTGATTCAGTTGAAAAAGTAAAACATGTCGCTGAGCTTGATACATCATGTATTAGATTGACTCCTAAAGGCATGATACACGTCCAATGACTACATTCTGTGAATTTTACTGAAATCTGTACAGCAGTGACCATTTGTAGTTCAACGACATGACAATAATTAAGTCAGTTTTTTCCACCACACTGCAGGAAGTAGAACTACAAGGCCTAAACAAACAAAAAAACATAACACTTTGTACATGACAAAACAAAAACTTCAAACAGTACCACATTTTTAATGTTTTTTTTTTTATATCTCCAGAGCAGGTAATCAGTCCAGATTCAGGTGATACAAGTGATGCTAAAGTTGCATCAGAACAAACAAATGAAATGCAGAGTCTTGATACAGGGAAATTAGTTCAATACAGAGGAAGCTACCAAAACAAACACAATTTCAGTGAAATATAAATTAATTAAAGAACTACTAAAAAGACCAGAATCTAAATAAAGTCAGAAATTGTCAAATCCTGAACACAGGATATTTGAAGTAGAATTCCTGAGGTAATGTCAGTGTGTTGCCTGAAATGTTTTCTTTTCATTTTATTTTTTGTAAAGTTTGTTGTCATCTTTAAATGGTTTTATGAATGACGCGTTACACAAATACTCACTGTGTCTGAAACGTTGATTATGTTTAATTTACTGCTGTTTGAAAAGTTTTTCCTGAAATCTTATTTTCTGAATTGTGACTTTTGTTTGTGTTTGTTTTCATTGTTTTCGTATTTTTGTTGTTGGGTTTTGTCCAACACCAACATGTTTTGCGCTTCGGCACCGCTGCACAAACACAATGCTGATGCACTCGAGACAAAATGACCGCTGTTGATAAAAGATTGCTTCCTACTCAGTCAAAGAAACTCTTTAAAGACGCTCTTAACCACTAAGATTAACTGTTATCAGATAAGATGGCCCTGACTGTACTCAGTCCTCACCTGTCACCCTAACACGCCCCTTGGTGTGAGCACTACCTACAGGGTTCCTACAGCTTAAGGCAAGTTAAAATTAAGACTTTTTAATGCCAAGTGAAATCAAATTTAAGACCAATTCCACAATAAAAAAAATGGCAGAAACTCATGAATCAAATTATTTTTTGTTTAATTATTCAAATATTGCTAAAAGACCAATTGTTTTTATCCATATCTAACTGCTATTTTGTCAAATATAGCAAAAAACATTCTTAGCAGTCAGTTTTAA
>JAUBOC010000097.1:11020157-11033658 GCA_032275365.1 Anablepsoides cearensis | reverse complement strand
AAGAAAGAAAGAAAGAAAGAAAGAAAGAAAGAAAGAAAGAAAGAAAGAAAGAAAGAAAGAAAGAAAGAAAGAGAAAAAAAGAATTGATTGATTTTTATTCATAGAAGGTAAAAAACGATGAACTGGAGAGTGAATCCATGAATGCAGCGATGCTTCAAGAGATCAAAGAAAAACTAAAAACCTAAAGAAAAGTCCAAGATCAGAGTGAACTGCATCAAAGCAGAGAAAAAAAAAACATGACACGGACGACCTTTTTTTTGCCTTTTATTATTTTAAGATAAATTCTCAAACAATCACAAACACTCCTTCCTGTTTATATGTATGGGAATAATAGTTGTCCTCTGAACTGACCAGGTGTAATAATCTCAAAAAGGTCATAAAGACAGCTGCAGCAGGGGGCAGAACTGATAATAAGAGAATGAGAATTACACCTGAAAGCTCTGACAGGAAATCTGCAGAAGATATTCACAGACAGCAGGGTTTTCCTCTCTCGCAGCAGACCAATCTAATAAGTAAAGAAAGAGCAGATCAACATCTCCACGTGGCTTTAAGCGACTCATTGAGTTTGACATTTGTGCTCTGCGGACGCTTTAAAAAGATATTTATTCAGCCTCGGACGGTCGAAGTGGGATTGATGGACACGTTTACAGGACGAGCGGAGAATGGTTTATTCGCACCTTTGTATTCATTCACATGCACAGGGTCCTCCGCCATCCGTCACAAGGCCTGATGGGAGAAGCTGTCTGCAGACAGGAAATGCCACCGCCTCCTCCACTGACAGACAGCTGAAATGGAAGGAGAAGCCAGATCAGCAGACAGACGGCGGGATGTGGGAGCAAACAGGTGGGTTTATTTGTTTATGCTTGGTTTGTTTCTCTGGTTCTTGGGAAAAAAAATGCAGTTATTGTTTTCTTTCTTTTCAGTAATGAACGAAGAACAGCGTGTTCTCACTTCTCTCCTTTTTCAGTAGCTGGAAATGATCAGGCGATAAAAGATGAGGGAAAACTTACTGCAAGTTATTTATTCAGTATAAATTTACGTTTGGTTTGTTTCCAACTCACTGTTGTCCTAAAGTTTTATCAGCCAGCTGTTTGATCACCATCTTTCTGAAGGAAATGAAACTTAAACTAATTTTCTGATATTGAGTACCATATTTCACTGAATGACATCGACAGTTGACTCATCTCCAATATTTTCTTGACTCATTTAGTGTTCTAAGCCGTCCCTCACCATGACCATACCTCCACCGTGTTTTACTGTAGAGACTTTAATTTACTGTTTATTAACAAAACATTATTGCAGCCTGACTTTTCTGTCTATAAAACATTATCTTGAAGTAAACATATGATGCTTTTAAATTCTTCTTTTTCACATTTAAATCATTCAGGTTGGCTCTATATAAAGTGGAACTGCAGTGCTTTGGTCTGAATTCCTCTTTACTGTAACTCCACAAGCCCCTCTTTCACCCCTTCTCTGAGGTGTGTCTCAGATCAACTCGTTTTGATGCTACCTCTCTAAATCCAAACAAGTTGCTTTTATTTAATATAAATTAATTAAAACATGTCAATAACAAAAAACTCTCCATCCAGTCTTACATGTTGGAGCCCGAGTCTGACCCAGAGCCAGAGGAGAATGAAGATAACCAAACTGAAGTTGGTAAGTCCAGACCTTATTTGGCAGTTCTGTCGCAAATAATTTGACTTAATAGCTCAGAAAACTTAAAGAAAATTAAGAAAAGGGAATGGGTTAAAAATTTTGACAAAAACAGAATATAAAGATATCTTTTCAGAACCAGGAGAGACTAAATGTAACTTTTCTGCACTCCTAGTGCAACAAGTACAACAAAATGCATTTAATGACTAAAAAAAAGGATTTTGAAGGATGTGTTCCCTAAAAATAAAAAAATATTTCTTTTATTTATTTATTTAGTTTTTATTTTGCAAAAGTAATTCCTATTTTTGAGTATTTTGCCTGAAACTGGGTCCAGCTTGTGGTTTTGGTTGAAACCAGAACTGTAGATAACTTTAGGTCAGTGTGAAGTTCTTCAGATGCCTTCAGGTGCTTGTTCCACAATTTGCATCATGTCTCTAAGACTTTTGTTGGTGATGCCTGGTGAAGTCCTGCGTCTGCATTGGGGTCTCTTCCTAGTGAAACATGCCTGGGAAACCTCTAAAAGGAGGCATCCTGATCAGATACCTGAAACGCCTCAACTGACTCCATTCGATGCAGAGGAGCAGCAGCTCTACTCCGAGCCTGTCTCTAATGCTGAGCCCAGCTCCCTACAAAGGAAGCTCATTTCACCTGCTTGTATGCAGGATCTCGTTCATTCAGTCATGATCCACTCCTCATGACCACAGGTGAGGGTTAAAACGTAGACAGACCAGTAAATCGAGAGCCTTGCCTTACACCTCAATTCTTTCTTCACTGAATGACCGGAGCAACGCCCTCATTACTGAGGACGAGGCCCCAATCTGTCGATCTATCTCCCACTCCATCCTACAATCATTTGTAAACATGAAACCCAGATAAACTCCTCCACCTGATGCAGTGACTCCCCTCCTCGACACGGAGGGGGCATTCCACCCTTTTTCTGTCGAGAAGCATGGCCTCAGACTTAGTGGAACCAACAGAACCACATCACCTGCATAAAATAAAGACGAGGTTCCCAAACCAGACACCTTCCTCTCCACGACTGCATGTTCAGATCCCCACATTCTGTAAGCTAAAAACAGAATTTAATTCAATTCTGTTTATTTATATAGTGCCAAGTCACAACAAACATTTTCTCAGGGCACTGTAAAGTAATAATAATCTAAGGAAGCCAGCAGATAGAAGGAAAAAGAGACAGGAAGCAATCGTCCTCTTTTATCCAGTAAAGTTGTTATTTTAGGTCAGAGACTTGAAAGTGTTTCTCTCTTTTTATTGCTGCTTCCAAAAGCAGGTGATAATGTGTGTGTTCATTTGCTTTTGTGTTGAGTTAACAAAATATCTCATGAACTACTGATCAGATTTTAATGAAAGTCTCAAAATGTAATCTATCTAACTGACTTTTGAAGTCAAACCATATCTAGATGGCTTCACAGATTAGCTACAAATCAGTTCATTTTACTAAGTTTGACTAAAATTAGACGTGGTAGAAGCTGAGAGTCATTCACCAAACAAAATTATTTGATGACATAAAAGGCATCGACAAATGTAGCAAAGAACACTTTGTTTTTTAACAAATGTTGAAGTTGTTTAAAGATAGAAACAATCAATCCGGCTGATTTTTCTTCCAGGTTTGACCCTGACTGCACACAATCCAACAGCCTCAGTGTTAAAATCCAAGGCCTCGTAGGTCATCTTTGACCTGAGGGCAGCAGGAGGGCTGAGGCCTGTGAATGTTCCTGACTCTCTCCCTGAAGCTTTAACCTTTAATCAAAGCTCTTGAAGAGGGAAAACAAACCGTGATAAATGCACCTGTTGATTTATCATGTTGTAGCCGAAACGAGCCGAAAGCCACAAATCATTGAAGAGGAGATCAGAAAAAATGTCAAAGCTAGCAGCTTGACAAAACATTTCTTTTTCAATTCAGTCTGCAATTGTAGAGAAAAAGATAAAAGCAGCCAGATAAAAACCCAGACATTTTACCTGCTTTAAATGGCTGAAATAGCAGCTGGGCCCACGAGTGAAACATGTTTGACTCATTGGACCTGAAAGCTTTTCCTTACAATAAGACTTATTATCTCAAATTAGCTGTCACTTTTTCTAAAAAAAAAGCTGTTTTTAGATGTGCACCGCTGAATTAAAAACGTATTTTTTGATCATCTTGACCTCTTCATGTGACTCACAATCAAATGTTTTACTCCATCAGCAGTTTCCAAGGTCACCAAACCCCAACTGCACAGCAAGAAAACAACAATAAAACAAAACTTGATTTTATTTCCTTGCTGTTCATGCTGTGGTTGAACATTGATCTGATCTCTCTGTTTGTTGGAGTCTCTTCTCTCTCCAGCTCCTGTTCTTTCTCCCCCTCGAAGAGCCAGACAAAAATAAAGCTGCCTATTCTGAAAAATCTCCAAAGGAAGAGCTCCGTCTCTCCTTCTCAGACCGTGCAGCCGTGGCTTCAAAGCCCCTCAGTAAGAAATGGGAGGGATAAAAAGCGCTGGATGTGGCTGCTACCTGGCATCTCCCGAGCTGTTGTGTAAATGAATCAACATGCTGAGTTACCTGTTGGTTCTTTTGACCGAGCTGTAGTTTATTTTTTATTTTTATTTTTGCACTGAGTGCACGGCCGTGTTTTTATGGAACAGAACCCAGAAAGAACAAGCTGAACCCAGAGCTGGCTTTGATTACAGTTTTCCTCAAAGACCCCAAGATGTTGTCTTCAGAAACTGTACTTGCTGTACTTTTTCAGTCGTGGCAACTTTTTTTTAATATATAACCTCAACACTAATACGCTCATCCTTGTTTGCACTTTGATTGGTGAATTAAAGGGGCAACATTATGTGTTTCTCCTGCATGAATTTAAATTCTATACAGTAACTACTTCAGTTATTAAAATGTTGTTTATATGTTTAAGTAGAAAATAAACTTGACTTCTCATCATATCTGTTTCTAGACATATTGATATTGGCCTCTGTCTCCTCCCAGTTGGACATGCCTAAAGCACCTCCCTATAGGCAGACGTGAGGCATCCTTACCAGATGCCTGAACCACCTCAACTGGCTCCTCTGTGTGTGGAGGAGCAGCGGCTCTACTTTGAGTTTCTCCTGGATAACTGAACTTCTCACCCTGTCTCTAACGCAGAGTCCAGCTAGCTTGTAGAGAAAGCTAATTTTGACCGCCTGTATGCATGATCGTGTTCTTTCAGTCACTACCCAAAGTTCATGACCATAGGTGAGGGTAGGAATGTAGACTGACAGAGCTTCTCCTTACAGCTCACACTCAGCTGTGACCCGCTCCAGTGAGAGCTGAAGATCACGGCACGATGACACCAACAGATCCACATCATCTGTAAACAGTAGGGGAGGGTGGCTAAGTTGACCCACCCCCTGTATCAAGATAATGGTACACATTTCTTATCATGTGAACAGACATTTTTCAAGCACCCTCCATTTTGCTGGCCCCATGATTGAGAGAAGCATGTGGTAATACAGAAAATATGTTTTCTTCGCAAAAAAATGTTTTTGCTAATTTTTTTACATTTCAGTTATATCAACTGTTATGTGAAAGCTAATTCATCCAGGTATAAAATGTATACAATACATGTTGATGATTAACTAGCATATTAAACCATGTAAACCATTACCTTGAACTGCTAATCTAGGTTGTTTTTTCCACAATAGTGGCTGTAGGGTAAAGTGAAGCATGAATAACTTTATGTGTAAAATGAGAGTGATGCTCCCATCCCACTTGCTGACACATCTGAGGACAAGAGAAGAGAACCAGACCCATTATTTGGTGACTTTGGAACCAAACACAGACTCTACCATTACATTTGCTTGGTTGAGAATCTTGAGGGCCAACAAGTGTCTCAATGTGTGCAGTTATTGCAAGTATGACTCAGCCCTGTTTGACCAACAGGTGACCATCAGGGCCTGACAAACGGTTGTTAGGTTGATGGTCTTATTTTGCATGTAAACAAACAATTTTGATTGTCATCATTAAAGTTGTTTTTTCACCATGTGGAAGCACTGCTTATAAGGCTAAGTTTACTGAAGAAGTCTCTTTGAGACAACAAAGAAGAACCAGTAGACATACTTAACGTTTCTTTTAGAAGTGAGTGCAGGATTTATCTGATGAATTAGAGGGAGCACTGCTAAAGGGAACTTTACTTTTGCTTTCAAGGATCATGGTCTTGCACTTTTCCCTCAAAGTGAAGTGGTGATGAAGCTTGCTCAAAAGGCTGGAGGAACTGCACAGAGAGAGCAACAATTCATATTTCCTGCAACCTTGAGGGGTCGAACGTGGAGTAGTTAGTTGTTAAGAAAACACTTCTTTTTTTGTGAGTTCATTACAGTTGTTATACTCTGATAGTGTTCAACCGTTGTATCATCCTTTTTATTCAAATATTTTTGAACAATACACTTGTATCTGACTTGTTATATAAAGTTTAAAGTTTCTTACTAAAAATGACACTCCAGGTTTAAACTAGAAAAAGTAATTTGGACAATTTACACCCAGGTGGCTCAGTTTACCCTCTGACTAGGCTCAACTTACCCCTAAGTTGGGGCAAATTAAGCCATAAGACCATGTTTTTTTTAAAGTCTTAGTATTACCACTGATGGGAAACATCCTGACATTAATGTAGATGTTTTGGTTTTACTTGTGTATCATTTTCACATGGCTAGAGAATAGCATAAAAAAAATGTCTCAACTCACCCCACTCTCCCATAGAGCTGGAATCCTGAGGCCACTGACTCCGCCCCCTGGCTGCACCCAGAAATTCTGTCCATAAAAGTTATGAACAAAATCGAATATAAAAGCAAATTTTAGTGGTGGATACAGGGTGGAATGTTGTTAAATAATAAACACTAATATCAATCCAAACTGTTACAGGAACAAAAATGTAAAAAAAAAAAAAACATCTCTAACTTTGTTATTTCTCAACATGATCTTCATCTAAAACCTCGGCATTGAAGGTAGCAGGTAATAAGCATTGCTTGAATGAGTGCTAGGCCTTTATTAGCATTAGCTGCTTATTGTGGTTAGCTGTTTTCTATAGCAGCAGCTGCAGTATTACTTGTACTGTGATAAAAAAAATGACGATACATGATACAATACAGTTGATTGTTGAGGGAAACTACTGAATACTGAAACTGTCTTTCAGTATTTTACTACTATTATTACTAAAAATATTCTAATTATTTTATTTCTATCTAGAAGTCGTTGAAGGAATGCATTTCACCTGCTGCCTTTTGTGCCAAAAGTTTGAACTGAGGTCACGTAGTGCTGAGGAATTATAAAATAACATTATTCCTCACTTTAGCTTATGTTTGCTGCAGATGACCTCATTTTAGCTCGGTGTCTGTAAAACTGACTGAGTTATAGGGATAGTTGTATTAATTATTGTTGTCACCCAGTTATGACTTGTTGATTAGTTGTATAACTATTAATATTGTTATTATTACATTATTAAATATTGTGTTAGGTTTATTTATGTATAGCAGCTAGTTATTAGTGATACTGCAATATAAAATGACATTATGATGTCATTCAATATATGAGACAATAAAAAATACAATTTATTGTCTCTTTGGAAAAAATATTGTTTATTTATTTTTTTTTGTTTGATATTTTTTTACATTTGATCGATCGATCCATGCATCCATCCATCCATCCATCCATCCATCTTCTTGGACTTAAATCTTAAATTTAAAGACAATATGAATTATTAAAATCACCAGAAATGTTTGTATCTTACCTGCTCATGTTGTTAAGTTTTGTCACTTGTCCTGTTTTAAAAGTGATTTAAGAAAAATTAGGTTGACAAAAAAAAAATAAAAATCTGACTGGAATTAGACCACTGAAGCCTTCAATATAATATAAAAGAACCATTTTGAAAGTGCTCAGGTTGTTTAAAGGGCACAAGGCTATAAATTATCTGATTCTGTTCACAGCACAGAACTCCTGATTCACTGAGAGCTAAATAATCATCAACAAAAGCACCTGAAAGACTGTTTTCACTCACTAATTGGTAAAAACATCACTAACCCTTGGGTCTGGCTCATCATCGTCATTCATGGAATAATCAAAAGAGAGAAATGAGCAAAAAGACCGAGGCGTCTGTTTGATTCAGACAAACCGTCCTGAGATTGAACTGAACCGCTGACCCCTGCTCATTGGGCCGTCTGGATCCTGTTACAGCCTCGTCTCAATAGGCACAACCACTCAGCGGGACCCTCCCCAGCAAGCTGGTGACATTTAACGGGCAAAGGTCTCAGGCTGGAGGGGGAAAAAAAATTAAAAAAGATTAGTGAATGCTGCTAAAAGAAATGATAAACCAGGATATTCCATTTTCACTTTGCTTATCTGATAACACGATGGAAGAAGATGCAGCTGACTGGATGTTTTTGTAATGGAATTTTTTTTTTCTAGACGCCAAACAAGATTACAATTTGTTACCTGTAACATCAGCATCCTTATGAAAGGATTATTAACTCTAACTAGCTTTAAAATATGTTTAAATATTCATAAACTCAATGCAAACTAATGGCCAAGCATTTTTTTATGAATGTATTTTGCCCACTTCTTTTCATGCCAGAGTTTAATCCTAAGATGTTTTGTGTAAATAAAAGTTTGGTGTGAAATCATGAGAGGACATGTTGTGAGAGAATCTACAACCTCGACCAGTTTCAGCTCATTATCTGTAAAATTGTCATTTTTGTATTCGCTAACGTCATGTAAAAATGGTGGCCATATTGGATTGGGTTGGCTCCAAACTTTGATCTGTTGTAAAGCTAAGTTTATTGATTATTTCCTGAAAGTTTCAATAAAATTCATCCAACGGATGGTAAATTATTTTGCAAATGCAGACAAAAACCTTTCACCTTTCTGCAGTGGATGATTATAATTAAAGTGTCGTACATTAAACGTGAAAATTTACATTTAAAAGATTTTCAGCACTTTCTGAACAACAAACACTAAACAGGTCCCAACAGTCAAATTCATAAGTGTTTGAACCTCTTATTAGTGTTAGAAGATTTGAATATAACCAATTATTCGAAGATATTGATGTGTTTGTCACATGAGAGCCTGTGTGGGAAATCCCATTCAAATGAAATGAAATATTTATGAACTCCGATATTGAAAGCTTCGTCCTAACTTCAATATTAAACCTGCTGAGGTGCTCCTCGCCATCTTCTAATAATCCACACCTTCCTTTCTCTGTTCCCCCTCATCTACCTCTTAATATCGCACAAAAAGATAAGCGCCGGGCTGCTGTGTGCACTCAAGCTTCAGCGGTTAAAATGAATCTTTCCTCATTATTTTTTTTTCCTCTTTGTGTAATTGACCTTTTCAACATAAAAGCGCAGGATAATCGGGAAAAAAACACAGCTGGCTAAGCTGTGACACAATTTCCTGTCATTCTGTAGCTACTTTAGCAAGGTGCTAATACTTGGGTGAAAACACTCATTTACTGTGTCCTTTTTAGTTTCTGCATTTCTTTACTGTTAGGATAACATAAGCTGCACTGATTCTTAGCAGACCTAGCATCAGACATATAAACATTACAAACGTTCATTTAAATGAGGATCAGAACCTCAAATCTGATGCTGTGGCCCTCAGTTGGAAAAAGGTGAACTCTGACCTCTCTGTGTTGGTGGTGAGGTTCTCCTTCCAGTATTTCAGTAACAGCTAGATTCATGCAGCATCCAAAGTTCTGTGGACTCTATGCTTATCTATTAAGGTGAAGAGAGTTTAGCAGTTGGTCAACTACCCTCACCTATGGTCACAAACTCTGGGTAGTGATAAGAAAAACAAGACTGTGGATTGGATCCAGTTGGTTGAAATGAGTTTTCTCTGCAGGAAAGCTGGAATCTTTAAGAGATAGGATGAGTTCAGTTATCCAGGAGAGACTGGGACTAGAACCACTAAAGGAGCCACTTGAGGTGGTTTAGACATCTGATAAGGATGACCCTCAGATGCCTCCCTGTTTAGGATTTCTTGGCATTTCCAACTGGAAAGAGACCCCGGCAAAGACCCAGACACATTGGAGAACATCTCTTGGTTGGACTGGCTGGGAACACCTTGGACCTCCTAGAAGAGAGATCTGGGCCTCCCTGCTCAATCTGCTGCCCCAATAATTCAACTCCAGAGCAAATGAATGGAACTTTATTTGAATGTACCTATTTTATTTAAAGGTCTTGAATCCCTTAAGTTGATTCACATCTCCCAAAGCCTTTGCAGCCAGTTTTAAAGGCACTTGATGTAAAGTGAAAAAGGCTGTCCTGAAATATATCAAATGGTAAAATGTAATTTACCCCAGTAGTTTTGGAGGTGTGCTGATGTGCAGTTCAGAAATGTTCAATGTAAAAAAAAGCATGGCCAAATTTGGCAAAAATAAAAAAGTGGAACTTTATGAGTTGTGGTTTGATTTGCATTAGGTTTTAAACAGAGACTCAGACAAGCATCAAATCTTGGAGAAGAGAGTCAGGTGGAGATGTAAGAGTGAACGTGCTGCTAAATGCAAAAGAAAAGAGAGAAATCGAGGAAGACGAGCATCAGCATTCAAACAGAGTTTTTATTATTGCATTTCAACCCTATAACTCAGACTGTTTAACTCAAATGTTTATATATATCACACATTGGAAATAAAGATTTATTTTTCTCAACATACAAGCATACGTATCAAAATTGTCAAACATCTCAGTTCCAGCTGTGGACCTCACCACTGTCGCCCTATTTTCAGACACTTCAGCTGTTTCCATAGGTAAACACAGATATTTAGCTGACACGATTGTAATTTAAAAGACACGCTAATCATCAATACAAGAAAAATATTGTGCGGATTTGCATCTAGTTTTGTGTTGACTGTGTCGACCATCTTGAACCACCTCTGGATGTACATCCAATATTCTTACATCCAATATTCGTACATATTTCACCAAAAGAAAGTCAAATGAAAACACGCAGGCATAAACATCATCCACCATTTTTTGTTGTCAAACAACCACAATTTAAAAATATATATATTTAAACAGAGAAGACAAGGAGAGTTTTTTTTCTTTGAGAAATAACATTTGTTTAAGAGGGATTTAATTTTTCTGTAGCTTGAGTGGCAGAGGTAAGCTTGGCCCACACGTTTACTGTAAAGACAGGGATGTTTGCACGCTTCTTACTTCAAATGAGCCACAACATATCTGCCGTCTGCAACAGCTGCTTCGTTTCTTTTTCAAAGGTTGAACCCAGGTAGTCTCTTCTCTCGCGTACTTTCTAAAAAGGAGACTTCTTTGTGAAACATCAACTTGCAGAGGATGCACACTGGGTGAGGTTAAATCTGCCAATCGGAGCAAGAGTGATGCTTCAGAAATGCGTGCAGCGGTCAATCTCCACACGGCGCTGCTAAGTGACGCTTGAAGTGCTTGTGATTGCAGTGAAAACCTCCCCGTGACTCACAGGCTCTGTGAGCGCTTTGTTTGTGCCAGCGTGGTCGGGTCGCGTGGCGAGACCTCAATCCTGGGGAGAGAACGTGTGAATGGAACGGCGACACCAAGCCGCGTGCAAAATCCACAAGTCCTGCATCTTTTTTGTTGTTTGTTGTTGTTGTTGTTGAATTTAGAGCCAAAATACAGCACAGATTACATTAAATGCACACAAAGAGGTTGACTCTTCTTTTTGCTTCAATATAATCTAATATTCTCTGCCTCTTCTGTGTTTTTCTCAGTCCACTGCTTCTCATTTGCATGACAGTTGAGAACAATATTGCCAAAGCAGCGAGACAAAGGCAGCCCGTGTCTCTAATTTTGTTCTCTTTTCTCGCTTTTCAGAGCCTCTCAGATGATGAGGAGTGTCATCGGCGCCAGAGAGACACGGCTGCCAAACCTCTTTTCCAGACTAAATTCTGGAAGAGATCTGATGTGACGTCATGTGAAAGTTCCATAAAAGCCTTGTTGATGATTTTTATTTCCTGGTAAACTGCGCCGCCTAATTCAAATCAAGCATTAAATATTGTGAGGAGTTCAGTTGTTTTTGTTGTTACGAAACAACTGTTGATTAAACGGCTCAACAACGTTAGCGTGAGCACCAGTTTGTCACGTTTATGTAGACACGCTTCTGGGCTCGCCAGAAAACACTCATCTGCATTTACTCAACACATTTTCTTTTTTAATCTGAAGCATCAGAAGATGGCTGCCAGATCCAAACAAGCTAATAAAGAGCGAAGAAATTCCCATGGCAACTGCTGAAGGACTGATCATTTAAACATTAGCTATTGTCAGTCTACTTAATGTTCTTCTGAGCTCTCAGCAATTCTGCATCAGTTTCTTTCATGTATTTTCCTGTGATGCTTTATCGGTTTCCGCAGCAACCAACAAAACATCTCTGCTGCTGGGCAGAAGTGTGCTCTGATTGGTCCATCAACGTTCAGACGGCAAGTTCGCCTTGAGAGTTGGTCTGTGCCGCCAAAAGTTTTTACCTGTACCCGTGCATGTTTGCTTCTCTGTGCTGATTTCAGTGGAGCTGGGCCGGTTTAGCTGAGTTTAAACTTAAATAAATTTGGGACAATGGCATCAAACCCCACCGGGAGAACCACAAAACACTGTGCTTCAGTACCCGTAACAGTGACTTGGAATGCAGCCATCATCCTCACATGGAAGGTTTGTCACTTTTCTTAAGCTAAGATGCTAGCTAACACCTGAACAGCGATGCAACGAGCTGATTTTGACTGAAATAATTGCATGGACTTAATGTCTGCTCCAAAAATCTTACAGGAGGTAAAAGACCAACACTGGACCAACATGGATCTAGCATGGCGCTTGCCTTCCTACGCAGTTCAGCTCAATTATAGTTTCCATTCACTGCTCCGCCTGGGATTTCTCCCATAGAGACTGTCTGTCTAGTTTGCGCAGTGTCTGCTAGTTAGTTTAGCAATGGCAGTGGAGGAAGTGAATGAAGCCAGTCTGTGTTGATAAGGCTTCCAAATTAGATTAAATTTGTCTGACAAAGCCTGCAGCATCATTTACAGTCATTTCGTTCGACTCAGTACTTTTCTCCTCTCAGTAGGGTTGTTTACAGGGCACGTGATTTCCGGTTAGCTTCTTAGCTTAGCCTCCTTCACAGTGCAGCTGGCACACATACGTTACAGCCAACCAATCCAAACATTTTAAACTTCATCAGAGGTCACGCCTCCAGCAAGAATCACTTCTCTGTAGCAGAGAGTCCAGACTCTTGTATGAAGCAAAGTGAAGGACAAGGAGCTTGTTTTAACCAGACTAACCCGGATCTCATCTCTGAACTTTCTGTAGATAAACAGATTCAATAAACCTTATATTTTTTTACTGTAGCCTACTGCTTTTTTAGTAGCATCTATGCTAGCCTCATACAGTGCTCTACTGCAGTCAGTCACACATATGGTGATACTTACACAAATTTTAAACAACACCATTAAGTTTCTTTAGATGAAGCAGTGGCTCCAGTGACAAAAACACACATAGATGTGACAAGCTAAACCATAAGACACTAGCTGTGTTTCCATTACAAATGTGCGCAAAACTTTGTCGATATTTTGTTAATGTCGAAAAACACTGTTTCGAAATTGCAGTGTTTCCATTAAGAAAGAAATGCTATTGAAATCATGCGTGAATACGCTTGTTCTCGCGATATTCACGCATTGGATGTAAACAATCATGCATGTTGCTACCACAGCACTAGTGATCAGAGGAGACGTCGGCGTCTTATCGAGGCATCCGAGCGACAAGCCCCTTATATTTGGGAGCGGATACATATGTGGCGTTTTTGGGAAATTGTAGTTGGTGAGTTTACTACTTTCTTTTACAACTTCGGCGATTTTACTACTACT
>JAUBOC010000097.1:10991367-11008755 GCA_032275365.1 Anablepsoides cearensis | reverse complement strand
CCCCCGCGCCCCCCCCCCCCCCCCCCCCGCCCCCCCCACGCGGCCTCGATTTCTGCCGGGAGGCTGCTTGGTCTTGTTGCTCCCTTTGTAGTTGCGTCGACACAGGCGGAGGTCATTAATCTTCAGCAAACAGGACAATGTTTCAATCATCTGATTTAAAATGCAAAGGAGGTTATTGTGGCCAAAATTGGGATTCAAAGCACGACGTCTGTTTTCGTCAATTAAAAGCAGACGATCTGTTATCCTTAGTCTTATTTAACGTGGGCCTTGTTGTCGCTGACATTAATTCAGAGCGTGGGATCACAGTATTAGACACGTCTGACCACTAGTGTGTTTCTCAGAGTGATTGGCATCTTTCGGTCCAAGAAAGATGAGTAAACAGACAAAAAATTAGTGCCATGTTGGCCTTCACAGTGAGAGGGTGGTTTAATGCTTTTCTTTTTCTTTTTTCAATCTATCTTGCATTAAAAGGTCTTCAAGGTGAAAACAAACCCATGTTTTAATGTTGATTAATACCGGAGTCGATGTGCGCCGTTTCGTTTGGGTGGTTTTCTTCGTGCTCGTTAGAAACTGCATTGATTAGAGATCTTTAAAGTTCATTGTGTAGCCTGATTTAAAGCCATTGTGTAATTGAGACAGTTTTGGTATCATAAAAAATACTTTACTGTGATCATAAAAGCCCATAGCTCACACAAAAGTTAATTGACAAAAAAAAAAAAAAGAATAGGAGTCAGATTATGCAAGGCATGTAAGTACATTTTCAAGCTACTTTTTAATAAAGGTACAATGGGGAATAATTCTGTATCTGATTGAAGTTTTAGACGTGGTTTGATCATTTTAAAACGCACCATTATTTGTCGACACAGCAAAACCTTCTACACGAGTGCTTGGCCATATTACTACTAAAAAAGGCACATAGAGGGTGGGTGTTGAAAAAGGAGAAAACAAGTTGTGAAGAGTTTTCTTGTAAAGACATTTGAGAAACTGAAGTGTTATCCCTTTATGAAATGCAAGAACAAGCAAGAGCCCCATGAAGTTCTTATTAAAGAAGCAAAAAAAAAAAACAGCATAAAAGAGGCAAAGTGGTTCCAGAAAACAAAAAAGGAGTAAACACTGGCACGGCTTTAAAGCGATTTAGACGTTGCTCTTTTTCTCTCGGTGTGAACGGACGGATTCTGAAACGATCTTCAGCTTTTCCCTCGATAAAGGGTTATTTTATAGCATTTATTCAAAAGTTTATGTTTGTCTTTAAACTTCTCTGAGATTCAGTTACTGCAAGGTGAAATGATAAAAAAAAAAGAAAAAGTAAAAAAAAATTTAAAAGTGTGGGGAAAAAACCCAAAAAGTGACTTGTGCTGCAAAGATTTTTTTTCTGCGCCTAAAAGAGGTTAAACCTAGCTTCATGTTGAGAAATAACAGCTCGTACTCAAAGTACTTAAGTGGTGGTAACAGTCTAAAAACGTCATAAACAGGCAACTTTATCTATATTTGATGATAATACTTTTGAACCTTTGGTTGAGTGTTGTTCTGAATAAATTAACTATGGTAATATTGTTAGAACATGTTAGGATTACTCGAATAATTCTGAATTGTAAGAATTCCCAATTACACAGGCTCTAATTCACAGCAACTGGTCGTCACTCACTAATACCCTGATTCCTTCTTTAGTTTTCAAGTACTTGGGAAGGCAATAGGTCCTCAACACACCTCAGTCTTTAATTTCTGCTACTCTATGTAAACACTGACTGCTACCATGCTGCTCAGACTCCAGAAACCCTCAGATGCTCTCCTTGTTGCTACAAACTGGGAATTTGCGGGAATTGTTCTTGTTGACTGATCTTGGCCTCTCCTGAGCTGGAGTTGTGTACGTGATGTAAAAGCTGTAAGGCTTTTTCTTTACTGAACGTACAGTGAGCGATAAATTAAAAAAAAAAAAGGAGAGGTGAGTTTACCTTGTATGTTAAAGCACTATTTCCCTGTGCATTTCCTTGTAATTTTAGCAGAGAACGTTCTGTTCTAAATGTTAATTGATTGATGACTAAGCATTCTCTGAATCATCAGTGTTTGGTATTTAAAATGCTCTCTTCGCCGACTGTTTGCTGATGCTTTTAATGTACTTAAAGATCGAATCCAAGCGGTCGATTTCGAGTGGAGTTGGTGTGAATGTGTGTCCGCGGGCCATCAGCAAGCGAGCGAACCTGGAAACAGAAAACTACAGGAAAAAGGAGCCTTGTTGTTGTGAACTGTCTCAAAAACAAAAGCGGGGGGGAAAGAAGAGTGAGAATGGCATTTTTTTTTTGTATCGTTTATATTTTTTCATGTTCTCCTGACTCATGTGAGAACATATGCCAGTGTCCCAGTTCGGAAAGATATGTCTGGTAGGTTTTACCATCTTCTTTTCCCACCACCAACTGTATTGCAGTCCCTCTGGCGCTGCCCCACAACACTGTCCAGTAGGGAGAGGCGAGGCCGGACTTTCAGCCCCACAACGGTCCATTTAGAGCTTATCGCTATTATTTGTTTTATTACCTTGTGTTGCAGTTTTTTTTTTTGTTTCTTTTGTTTCTTTTGAGAGCGCAGCAGTGGGGCAAGTTTGTGGTTTTTCCTGGCCTCCAGTCAGCCGGGGTGTGGGGTGGGGATCAGGCTGAAACGTTGGGTGGGGTTATGTCTCCTCCTTGCTGGGTTTGCTGACTGGTTTGCCCCCATTCATGACCACAGGCTCGCAGGTTGTGCTTTTGGAAGGCGGGCCCCCTGCGAGTTTAGGCACCGCCTCTCCTACATCGTGTAACGATGGCTCTCGGTACATTGCAACTAGAAAAGATTGAAAGAAGAACAGGAAACAACTTGGTTACAGAACTTTTTTTTAAAGAAATCAGGACTAAAACTAATAAATTAACTCCTGTTTGTCACCTTCTATAGGCTTAGGCAGGAAGTGAGCAGCTGGTTTGGTCTTCTTGACCCTGTTGCCTTTCATGACCTGTCCCTCTTTATTGAGGCCCAGAAACCAGGCCCGGCCCGACTCCTTCTGTCTGTAGAGCATTGAGCTGTAGATCACATAGTAGTTCTCAAACACCGACTCTTTAAACTTGCACTCAGCTGTAAACAGTTCCTGGAAAGACATACAGACACAATGATCATAAGTTAACTGCAACACTAACACAAACTCTCAAATCTACAAAGTACTCATAAATGACAGCTAAGAAGAATCTGGATGGTAATAAAACTCATACAGAGATTAAATAGCTGCACACACATACAGCTCCACAGGACACTGTAAACATCTGTTCAGTGAGAGAAATCTGTCATTGTTGAATATTTATCTCATTTTATGCATTTAAAATGAGATCACTGATATTTTAATGAATATTGTAATCACGGGTATTACAGTGCAGCAGTACATGTTAAGTACATTTTAAATATTTGTCAATATTTACTCCATTCAGTTTTATTATCTAGTAGCTATAATTTTTTTGCTGTTGCTGCCAACTTTTGGAGGATTTTGGACATCCTGTCAGAAAACCAACAGTGTCAGTGCTAATTCATCACTCGCCATTAAATATAGCAAAGTCATTCCTCAGGGATGTGTGCTCGGCCCTTTTCTGTTTACTCTGCTGTCACGTCTGTTCTGCCTAAATCAGCACAATTGAGCGCATTAATTATCTGTCCATGTCATACGTAAACATTATTGTTAAAATATATGATTGATTCTAGTCAGTATCATCCCCTTTAGAAGTCTATAATTTGTACTGATCTCTTTTGTGAAACAAAACACAATGACCAGGCAAAATCAAAGCACAACAAAGAATGAGTGATGTATTCCAGCAACAGGCATCATTTTCCTCGACACGTACAAAGTAAACGCTTTAAAAAATGCTGATTGATTCTCATGACACAAAGCCCAGAACGTCGCACCTTCCCACCCACATCTGCTCAGCTGTTATGTGTCAAAACTCTTTTCCATGGGTGCCGTCGCCTCCAGCAGAGCATGTTTCAGCACAGAGACAAGGTGTTATTCTGACGGGGAGAAAAATCCTCTCTTCCTAGCGTCTGCCTGCGCTACCAAGTCTCAGCAAGCATAAGGAGGCAGCTTGAGATAAATTATTCTTTTTTGGGGGTGAGGTCAGAGCTGAGATAGTCTCAGATATCACCAAACCTTCAAAATGTATATCAGCAAGCTGCATTGCAATACAGAGCATCTCAAGACTGTTGGCAGTAATTTTCACTTTTTTTAAAGAGAACCTTTGTGCATCCACAGCTTTGATACAATCTAAATCATAAAGCTTAATTTAGTCTTTGGGTGTAAAAAACCCATATGTGACCCATCATATCGAAAAAAGGATTAAGTCCAGTTTTGTCAAAATTACCTGACTACATTTTCAGATTCCTAGCTTTAAAAGCTACATTTTGATACCTGGATCATTCTGATATCATAAGTAAATCTATATTTATGACTTAATTTGCCTTGTTGGTTTCGATAATAAATAAATATTTGCTCTGAATCCTAATTGTATGTAATTTTAATGAGGAATTTTTGATGTCCTTATAAAGAGGAAACCTCAAATTATGTTTAATTATTGAGATTCCCAGCTGAAAAGGAACAAAACTTTGCTAGCTCACATGGAAAATCTCAAAATTTTAAGGCATTTCCCCTCAAAATCAGGATTTTAGTTGCTACTGCTCAAAAAAGTGCTTAAAAAATTTGTTTTATGATTATATTTCAGACACTTCATTCAAATGATACATTGATAAGGCATTTATTCATTATGTTTTGACAAAATGCAATTTTTGCAAACATTTTAATCAAAACACTACATTTGCCTATTTCTCCATATCCCATTTTTAGACTTAATCCTCGTTTTGATGTGATGGGTCACATATATACTGTAATAGCTAAACTGTGAATACCTATATTGACATAAATATTATATTGGCCTTATTATCTTTTTGAATTTCTAAAGAAAATAATGCTTAACCCTTTACAAAAGTATCAACCATTTTTTTATAAAACAAGGAATTCCGATACTGTTTACCATATGAAAGTGAATGAAATGAGACATCTGCTGAGGAAATAGAAGAAACAGAGTTAATATACCAGCCCTCATATGATGAGAAGGTTCCTGCCAACCCAAACAATCACTCTCGAGGTCCCTCGACCCCAGATAGGGAAGTGTTTGTCTAGACTGTCTCTTATTGGTTCCTGTAGGCCTCTTGCCAGAGCCACAGACACATTGTCATTCAGCTCAGGTCTGTCGGTCCGAGTCTCATAGCAACATGAGGAAGAGAGGCGACACTGTAGTCGTGGCAACCAACCAGCACTGAGAGGGAGGGGTCAGTGGGTGTGTGTCTGTGAGGAGAGGCTACAAGAGTGAGGGATAAACACACACACACACACACACACACACACACACACACACACACACACACATGCATAAACACTTGCATTGGTAATCTAGCAGCAATAATGTACCATATCTCCCGCTGCACCACATCCACTCATGCTAACATGGAAGTGACACACTTATTAAAGGTAAAGGCAGCGCTGCGAGGGCTCAGACAGGAGTGCATGCACAAACACACACTTGTGGCTCCAGGGGATGAGTGGAGAGAGGTGCAGGGATATGAAATGTGACTAAACCACAGGTTGGCAGCAAAACAAGACAGGTGATAATGAATGAATGCTCTATTTATTGGCAATGTCAGCGACACACAAATGCAACCGAGCGTACCCTCAACAAAACAAACGTTCGCCTTCGGTTGCTACAGTTTTGATTTGATGCTCCCCGAGTCGCTTTGCTATTTTTTTATCCTCTGATTAAATAACCTAATTATATATGTATTTAGTCTGGACCTGCAACCCTGGATTCATTATTCATCCGTTAAAAAGGATGGTCTTTGCTGGTGGGCAAGGAGCAGCGCCAGACACTTTATTAATGTTGGTCAGTTAGGTCATTCATCATTTAATAGCGCTTTTAGAATAAAAGAAATTTGATGTCTAAAGCAGCAACAACTATTGCTGAGTGAACGCGGAGAGAATAAGTGAACTGTTAGAACGAGTTGAGATGAAAACCTCCCAGCGTTACAGGTGAGTCATTTTCGCAGAACTGCCTGCCTGAATGCGTTTCTGTCGTCATTTCTAAATAGCTATGTTCGCGAGCTGCCCACAGAAAGAAGACAGGCAGGAATGAATGAAAGAAACGGAGGGCGGGGTGTGAGGAGGGGTTGGAAATTGGGACATGAAGGAGAGGAGAGAGAGAATAAATCACCAAGTGAGGAGGACGACGCCTCCTGATTGGAAAAACAGCAGGGGATTCTCTCTCCCACCCTCCCTGCCTGCTCTTATCTTCGGATTTCTCTCGTCGCTCTTCTTTCTCCCCCCTCGCCCCCCTCTGTCACTTCTTTGCGCTCTGCGGAGATCCACGGCACACATGTGTGCACATTGTTATCTTTTGAATTACGGTCACGCACATGCATGCATGCGCACCCGGCTGAACTGTTGATCAACCAGCCATGATGAGACAGAAGAGCCCATTAGCATGTTAGACATCCTGCTACGAAACAGCCCAAATTGATACAGACAGCATGTTGTCCCTCGTCAATTAAAGACCCAAAAATAAGAATTTCTAAAACAGAGAGGGGAGAAAAGAAAGAAAAAAAAAAGCTATCTCAAGTCCTGGCACAGTGCACGGCGGTGCTAATAAAACTTGGCAACCAGTTCTACCCCAGCTTGACTGCTGGACCTTTGCGTCTGTAGCACACTTACAGTACAACAATGAAACACTGTGTATTATTACCACTGCCGGGTATTTTCTGCGGCCTTTTTGTTAGTTACCAAAGCTACTAATCTGCAGACCATCAGGAACATGTGTTGTTGAATGGAGGCTAATGAGCACTATTGAATGCACTCTAAGGGAAAGCAGAAAGTTCAAGGCTGAGGCCTCACAGGAAGAGGCTGGATAACTGCATCTAACGCTCACTTAAAGGTTTGATCATCTTGGCTCATTAAGGCCAACTGATTAAGTCACATTAGTTGTAACTTCAAGAGAAATGACCTGAAGGTGGATTTATGGCCAAGATAGGCTGAATCTAAATACAGTTTTTAATGCAAGCTTTTATTTTTATACCTAAATCTATATAGGTCAAACCAACAAAGCTGTTTAACTAAAACATAATGTTCATTCTATGACATCTTTCCAGCATTTATTCAAACAAACAGTCCATCCATTATGCCGTATATAATAATCCATTTCAAGCTAAATTCGGTGTTAGTTAACACAAAATCATATTTCAGGGAATCCATTTTTTTTATTTAAAGCGTCTGAAATTTAAGTCATACCGTTAGAAATATGTTAGAATATGATTCATTTGGTACAAATATTGGTTTAAAATGACAAACATTTTTTATATTTTGTCTTGATCTGCAGACAAGTCTGTTCCACACAGCTAATGCAGATTATAATAATTTGTCATTCTCTTTAATTTGATCAATAGAGTATGGGATGTGTGCACTATTATTGGATTGTTTTAGAGCTGGCTGCATCACTTTCATCTTGTTTTTATCACCATTAAAGATGATTTTTTATTTGTATCTTCACTTCTTACAAAAAAGTCCATTCGTGTTTGGTAGAATTATATTTTTTTGTTGTAACAAAGCTTCTTGGCAATAAATCTTATACCTGGCACTTGAGTGGCAGCACCTGGAGGTACCAGAAGCTCAAAACAAGTGTCAATAACAACAACAAAATAAGCTGTTTGGCAGAGATGATTTGGCAAATTTTTCCTGTGAGCAACCCACAGCTCTACTGCTCCTCTTACAAATGCCTGTTCATTACAAATGTGGCACCATTTAAAAGGGAAATTAACAGGCTTTTTTATTGTATAAGATTTAGTGGCAAGGTTATTTTTGTGCTGTTTATTTTACTAAAACCCTGCTCATCCTGTGATGGAAACACCACATGATCTGAGGAGCCATTTTCTTAAACGTTTGGGTTTTTGTCAGAAAACCAGACTGTGCTGAACTGGCCTAAACAACACAGGTTTATAGGTAGATCTTGGGGAGAACAGGATTAATTTGAGCTGTTTATCTTCTGGATTATTCAAACTCTGCAGGCTGAAGACGATTTCTATAACTTCCTATTTAGCAAAACGCATCTAATGAAGCCATTTTTTTTACTATTCTACACCGCTGGGATTCAATATTTCTGTCAAAACCAATGAAAAATGCAAGCAGCATTACTTCTTAATTACACAGCAGCAGTCTCTTATTCAGCAGGAAAACAAGCAAAAGCTTTCACTGCTGTTGCCTCTAAATTAGGTGCACAAAGAATACCAACAAAATTACTTTAGAGGATTTAATTAAAGCATGATATGACCTTACAATTATTTTTCAATAGATGATGGGAGTAAAAAGCTGAACTTGAGTGATAAATCAGCCTCTGCAGAAGTGCACACATTCAGTGTTCAGGCAGTAAAAATCTCAAACAAAGCCTCACCTGCGTCACTCACTGCCTTCAAAATGGCATTTAACGCGTGTTGACGTGTTATGAGCTGAAAACGTTTGGTTAAAAAAACGCATTCATGTGGCTTTTAGGATTTGATTTGACCTAAGAGTTATGATGAAGATGATGTGAGTGACCTTCAGCGTCCAGCATTCATTCTCGCTGAGAGGTTTTGTAATAACATTTCCCGAGGAGCTTGTCAGGCAAACAGGTTGGGAAAACAAACTAAAAGCTTCCCTTGTTTACATTCATCAAAACATTTACTGTTAAAAATAGAATGTGAATTTAGCAATGATTGTGTTTCAGTTTAAGTTAGGGTTGGAAGACACCTAATTGTCACGACTTTCTTTAATTCTTTAATTTGGTTTAATTAATTTCACATTAAAAATATAATTTAATTGTTCAAAACTAAGGAAGCCCTACATCTATAACTGTAGCGGTGTTTTATGAAACTAAGCTCAAGTTGTTTCTCATCCCCGGGTACTGTAGATGCTTTTGTGTGTCTGTGTGCACCGTTCAGCGAAGGGGGTGTGTTTGTTTCCAACACCAGTTATTATCACAGCACTAATTACCCAGGGGGATTGTGGGTAAACAAATCATTCTAAAAGGAAAGAAGCCCAGAGAGGGAGAAAAAAAAAGGCGAGATGGAAAGGGGTGGAAAGAGGAAGCGTCGGCGCGGGAAAACAAAAGAGCAAAGAAAACATGCGGGTTTAAGAGGGGATGTGAAAGCATGTCCTTTGGCACCGGAAGACTGGATTTAAATCATGACTCGGATTTTGTTGGTAATATTTCTCCTCAGGCTGCGAGGTGAATCACAGGTGCTTCTTGGGACCAAAATGAAGTCACACAAAAAAAAAAACAGGTTAAAGAAAGCCAGGCTTTGTTTGGATAGACTGGCTTGATAAAATCTAAAACTCCAATCATACAAACCAAGTACACTAAAAAAGTGAAGGAATTATGTTGTAATGTAACACATTTAGGCTAAACTAAATGTGTTACGAGTCAAAATAATCTTTTAGCACTAATTTGTTGTTTTAATTTTAATAATCTTTACAGAGTCTGATTTATTTTAATTGGGAAGGCAAACTAATTTCACAATGATAAAGGACTTTAATTAATATGGTGAAAATTATTTGAATTTACAACAGGTATGCTTTCAATAAAAAATAAATTATATGTTTTGTGTGAATAGGTAATTTGTCTCAGTTTTGTTAAATCGTTAAAAACAGCTTTGAGGCATCAGGACTTGTATTAAAACTGGAAAAACCTATTTTGAATCTTTCAACAAGTAATTTACAATGAGTTTCTCACACGTGTTTAGAATATTCTGCAGTTAGTAGTTGAGTAGAAAGTGTTTTTACTTTAAAATATCCATGAATTAAAAAAAATAAATCTACATAATTGTGTTGAAAATTGTTAAACATATTTTTTATTTTCAGTCAACAAGAGCTTTTTTATGTAGGACATTTAGACACAGCCAACAAAAAGAAATTATTTACCAAATCTAAACTGAATATATTGATGTTCTGCAAATTTCCTTTTAAATGAATAAAAATGTAAAGATATTAACTTTGAAATTAATGACCCAGTGGAGTGAAGTATTTTCAATGCATTTATGTGATTATTCACAAATTATTCATAATTAGTAGCATTAACTCAATAAATGGTTAATGGTTTGAACTTGTTTGGCACTTTATCAAGTCCAAGGACTCCAAAATGCTTCACACTTCAGTCATTCACCCATTCACACACACACACACACACACACACACACACACACACACACTGATGATAGTAAGTTACATTGTAGACAAAAAGGCGAGGCTGCAATGCACCAGGACCACGGGACCCTGTGAACACCACCAGCAGGGAAGGTGGGTGATGGGTCTTGCCCAAGGACTCAACAACTGAATGAAGAGGGGGATCGAACCGGCAGCCCACAGGTAACAGGTTGACTCCCCTAACCACTCTGCCACAGCCACCAAACAATAAAGAATTAGAAATAATGATATTTACTAAAATATTTTCATTAATGAACTTGGATGATTCAAAGTAATGGGTTTATACATTTTGTTTGAATTGTGTTGTTGAGGTTACAGGGGTTTGTTTTAAGCGTACAATGAAAGTGGTTCTGATGTCCATTTGGCTACATTCACACTGCAGGCTAAAGTGGCCCAAATGTCTTTCTTTTTGCCCATATGGAATGACTATCTTATTTTTATGACAGTCTGAACATGATAAATTAGTCTTCTTGGTCCTTATTATTTTCAATGCCCTGGATCACTGAGAATCTACACCAACATTTGATGCTTAAGTTGGTGTTAGATCATATAAATACTAGTGTGATACTACCCTATTTATAAGTGTAATGCAGTTCGAGTATACTGTGAACCCCCCCCCCCCCCCCATTTTTTTTAGCTTAAAAAGCATAAATAATCGAATCCTCGTGAATAATGCTAACCTAATTTCATATAGACTTCAAGATTTTTCAGCCTTTGCTGTGTACCCTGTCTGGCAGGGAAACATATTATTTTTGGGGACAAAAAAGAAAACATTGAACAAAACAATAATAGCAGGTTATAATTTAGTCAGCTCTGACTGCACAACATCTTCATAATGGATACACACATGCTAACATGTGTAGCACCTATTTACATATCTTCTATGGGTCTCTCCAGGGTCATGGACTGCTCACACTGGAGTCTGATAGAGGTCACATTAAAACTATCCTGTGAATGACTATGATAATAAAAAAAGAATCTGATCTGAGTAGTAAGGTCTGAGGTGTGACCGTAGTCTTTGTTAACATTGGCTTCTTCTTTTGGCTTTACGTACATCTAAGTCCTCCACATACTCCATTTGAAGCCAGTCAGTCGATGCGCAGCCACGTGGTTGTTCGTTGTTTGTTTTCTCACACACCTTTCATGGCTGCTGAGACACACTGAGCCAAGATCCTAAGAAACCCTCCAGCTGTGATATACATCACTGCACTGGGTTTCTTCTCACTGAAGTCTACACTCAGATCCGCCATTATTTGTCCACAAATCTGTTGCGGTTAAAGCTCCACACCTTTCCGCAATTGGATTCCTCCATACAAATCGGCTTTTGTTTTTAATCTCCATTCATGAGTTTTTGGCTGTTTCACTAACTTTATAAATTTCTGCTTGCGGGTACAACAGTCGGATTCTGGAAACGAGTTGTTTTGGGTTTTTTTTTGCAGTTTTTTTTTTTTTTTTTTTTTTAAAAATAAATTTAAAAAAACTTTCAGCATAAGCCATCACTTCTGATCAATCACACAGTAAGTTCTTACATGGAGGGGGGTGAAAAGTATGTCATTATTCCTCTTCAGTGGCGAATGTCTGTCTTTGTACCAAATCATTTTACAATAACCTCATAGTTTGGGTTCTCCATTTTTTTTAGAAAAATAAATTGGTTGAAAATATAAAAACTTTCCTCCAAACACTCAAAGAATACATTATTCTTCAGGTCTGCTAGAAAACAATGATCCTCCCTTCAGAGTTCTCTTCATGCTCAGAGAAACAACAACAGTTGAAAAGACTCAAAAATGTATTTTGAGATGAAGTTTGGGATTTGTGAAGGATCATTTAAACCTTATAGAAGCAATCCTCACCCCCAAAAAAGTTAATTATATGAATCGAGGGTTGAGTTGGTGCAAAAAAAGATGCTAAGAGGGTCTCCTCAGGTCAGCTACGTTTGAACTGCTCTCTAAATCCTCGCCTTTGAGTTGATCCCTTCTAAAAAGCATATTCACTGATGTAAGAAGCTAAAAATAACTTAAAACAGGTTTCAAAATTTTCCAGACTTGTCAACGGAGAAGGAGGAGATAAATGTGGATGGTAGATCAGAAAGCATGCAAGCAATTAATTAGAAAGAAACAAATTAATTTATTTTTTGTGTCTTGATTTATTTTCCATTTAGCTTCTCTCAATCTATTAGTTGAACCAGTGGGATGAGAGATTCAGCTACATGAAAGGTGCCAATTTTCTGGAAAAAGCTACACGAGCATCAGCAGCGGATAAACCCTCGGCAGTTTCTCCAAACCTCCTATTTGAAAGTGAAGTCTGTCCTGTGGTACTTCAATGTCACGATTCACAGAGTGGCGCCTTTGAAGAGCCTCAACAGCTCACAAGTAACTAATTTATTCTCTAGTTAGCAGGAAAATGTGCTTGTGTGTGTCATGACTCACACGGTTAACGTCTATTCTCCCTGCCACTCGTCTCATCTCTTTGGATGTAGACATTACAGGGCTCGCTCTGTCTGAGTGCTGCGCCGGCTGCGTTCTGAATGGAAATACACGCCTACATACACGGGCGTGCGGCAGACACACAAACAAGCGCATTCATACAGAACACACACCTCCGTGTTTGTCGAAAACATCCTGTTCTAGGAAAACATGCGGCGGCGGTGGCCCAGACAGACTGGAGCTGTGAGGGGAAAGACAAGACAGAGCCACGATGCTCAAAAGGTTGTAAGGCCTTCGTATGGAGCAAAGAACAATGTCCTGAAAACACCAAAGTCTTTGTTAGAAATATAGAAAACTCTATTGGTCCGGTACTTTTTCATGCACTCAATTCCTTGATTTCCATCTCATATGACTGTAAAGCAAATTAGGATTTTAGATACTCGGTAATCAAACACTTAACAGCTCAAGATGCTGCACTCGTCTCTAGAAAATCAAAGCATTCTCCAAACATTTATGAATGTTTTAACAACAGAATGACCCTTTGATTAGCAGTCGTGGGTTAGAATCGTTTTAATTTTTATGCATCTCATAAAGGATTCTGAATCCATATAACAATGTCAAAAATCAATTATGTAAAGGTGGAACTCAAACCAGTGCTCAAACAGCAGAACTATTAATGAAATGGCTGACTTATGTAATAATTCACCTTTTTACAGATGATGATCTTAGTTTTTTTTCCCAGAGTGTAGACTCCATCAGGAAGGAACCCTGTGCAGTGACGTGTACCACACCTGGAGGGGTTTCCCATGAGCTTGTCATGGTGTGTCTCTGGATAAGAAAGGTGTGTGCGAAAACAAATGGCGTATGTGGAGGCCTTAATCAACCCTTTTGGAGGAGAACAGGCAACAGGCACAAGTGGGAAGGGCAGGAGCTGAATTAATGAAGGGTGAGAGCATAGGGATACTGAAAACCAAACACATACAAAACCTAACGACCAAAACGCACACATCCTTAAACTGGATTCCCACCAACGCAGCAAAAATGCTCCCACCGCGTCAAGTTGGACGCACTGAAACACATTCTGTGTGAACGCAGCAGCAGAGAGGCGCGTCTGAAGAGGGTGGAGCGTCTTGATTTTTTCCGGTCTGTCTTTAATGACGGGTGAAATAAATATAAAATAAAGAAAATGGCTTTGCTTTATTAACTTTAGAGCTAGCAAACGTTGCGCACAGTAGATAATTAATTCACCAGATGATTTAGAGGCAGTTTGTTCGGTTAGTTTCACCACTCCAGGAGCTGCGAACAGACGGACTTTTTTTTTCTTTTTTGTCTTGAGCCCAGTTTAATGAGCTGCTGACCGACATCAGTGCTGATCTGCAGCCAGAACACCAAATACAAACGGTCGATTTCAGCTATAGAGCTCCTGTCCGTCTGTTTCAGGTTCAGGATACCATCAGGTGGAAAAATGATTCTCTGTGATTGGTTGCTGCTGCGCGTCGAGCATCGAGCAGCTAAAAGTTCAATTTTTTGAATTTTTTGGGGCTGCTTTGATGCGCTACATGCACGTAAAATGCTCTGCCGCATCCTGTCGCTACCTTGCGCACTGCTCTCAACTGGCAAAACGCGCCGCTCTACGATGCACTGCTCCTTGATGCACGTCCACCATAGACTTTCCATGTAGACTGGCTGCTTTGGCTGCTCAAAACACGTTTGGTGTGTATCCAGCTTTACAGATCCCATGTCATTTATTTGTGACACAACTATAAACGACATTGAGCTTGAAGGAAAAGTACTGAAGACTGTACCGAACCATTCAGCAGTACAACACTGAGGGCAAGAGGGCAAGACGACAGAGGACGATAAACTAATGGTACCTAATGTTAGCCTGTTGTTGTGTGGTAACTTACTATAGTTGTTGTACAGTTGAACTCAGATAAAAAAAACATTACAGTCATTGATTTGCGTAAAATTAATCTTATTTGTATGATGTGACTCCCTAACCACTGAACCAATTGGTGAGCAGCAAAAGCTGATGCCAATTCAGGCCAAGCAACCCAACCCGAATAGCACCACAGGTCTCTGGGTTCCAGAAAAACAAAGCAAAATGTTTATAGCTAAGATTATCTAAATTGCTCCAGGGGCCACAGTTACTCAAAGCCAACAGCTCGGGGGCCAGACATCCCTTTTGGGGGGTAGTGGGGTTCGTTGCATGAGGGTTGTTGCCCGTTAATGGTAAGTGAAACACTGCAGTTTGTAACAGAACATGTATTTTCCAATTAAAAGCTTGTAACTATTAATTTTGTTCTTTTATGACTTTGATAAAGAGATAAAGAGTTAATGCATCTTGGGAGAGGTGGGGAGCAGCACAATATGTGCGAACTCAGCTTGGCTTGGTAATGAGTAATAATAATAAATACCTAAAATACCAATAAAACTAATTTACAGGTATGATTGTATATAAAAGTAAAAAAGGAGGTGTGAAGGACCAAAAGACTAGAGTTGAATGTTGACCTTGAATACCAAAAAAAAAAAAAAAGCTACAAATGTATTTGATGTGTTTCGGCTTCAGTCAAGTTAAAAGGGACAATATTCAAGGTGTTTTCCCCCAAAAGGGTAAGAAGAAAAAATGACTGGTGGTAGCTACATGCTGCAGATACTAACAGACTGAGGATTGGAGTCACAACATAACAAGCTCATCCTATGTTGAAGATACAAACAGCCAATCTGACAATCTACAGCAGGACAGAAACATTGAAGAAAGTTGTCAGATAGGTGATGTCTCCAAATCTTCTCAGCATTTTGAATCCATTTAGTCCTCAAAATCTTGTTTGAATAATAACTGCAGTGTAAGGAAAAATATTTTATTTCTTTAAAGTTTGAGAAAATCATATCTCAGGATTTTGTTTGAATGTGATTATGGATGTATCAAAATGCAGTTTTAATTGTTTTAAAATTGCATCGCAGCACTCTGATTTGTAATTAAATTGAATTGCCTAAAGATTCCCAACCCTACCCATGATATTAAAAATTTTAGTCACAGAAAAAAAATAAACACAGCTCTCTCTCCAAAAAGAAGCAAGGTCTGTTTTTACAGGCAGCTGCTCGACCCTCACATGAGAGAACACGAAAATGTCACAGCTCTCACAGAGGGAGAGATTGCAGCAACTGTTGGAAAAATCTGAGCCATTTTGTAAAAAACTGTGGCTTCCAGTAGGACAGTCTGAAGCAGCGCCCCAGGGAGAAACAAACCAGCCAAAAGAACAAGCTGAGAAAACACAAGTCGTTGAAAATATCGGCGACATGATTGGCAACATTTTTCACTTCGTGGCATTCGTTAAAGTAGCTGTGTGCTGAGTCATGCTTAGGGATGTTTATGAGTTGTTTCAGGAAGGTTCCAATTCTAATGTTACAAAAACATCAGAAGCTCTTAAAAAATACAAGCTGAAGTAGGCTTCAAGGACAAGAATAAACTGCTATAGCACAATGTTGACATCACTGTTTGCTTGTGTGGCGATAAATGCGTCATGGCTGATCGCAGCTTTTGTCAACCAAGGTTTGGTGACTGCTGGCGACGTTTGTGCAAAGAATGCTCTAGTGACACCAAATATGCAGATCTAATGTCTTTCACATAAAAATGAGACAATCAGGCTGAAACGAAAACTCTTAAAGCAAAAAAGTAAATCTGGCAAAAACTTTAGACTGGGAATCAAATCAGCAAATCTGACAGACTTTTTTTGTTTTGATTGGATTCTAACATTTTTGAATGGATTTAATAAATGATAAAACATAACAAGTAAATAAAGGTTTTTGCAATGATTTGTTTGTCTGTATTATTACCAATCATACACTTTTTAAATATATCACCACTTTTGGTGGCAAGAAAGTCCAAAAATGGATATTGTACAAGTCAAAAATTGATTATAGTGATAAAAAGGTTGACACAAAAAGGGTTTTTTTGTATATATTTAAAATTATATGACAGGTGTACTGTACAATATAACATAAAATTGCCTTTTTTAATTTGCCACAGTGACAGATTTCTCCCTTCAGATGACCTTATTTAAATCGGAAGGAAATAGCTATATAAAATATTTTTTTAAAAGAGATCTTACATAATCACATTTCTGTTACATGTTTTGGCTTTAAGAACATTTTTCAACATTTTATCCATAAGCAGTCCAGCAACTGATATTTTAAATTTATTTTTAACTTATAAAATGAAAAAAGCTGCATACTCAAACAATCAAGAAGCAAAATTTGCTTCTCTTTAGGGAGACAAACAAACATTTCGAGTACAGCCAGGCAATGTGTTGATTGTACCCACAAGGTTACGAAAGAAACATACCTAGAGTAATGGTGGGTAAAGACAAAATTCATAGGATAAAGGTAAAAAGAAGGATGAGGGAGATGCAGTTGAACTGTTGCACTTCCTGGAGTTGAATAAAGGAATACATTTCCATTAATAATGAATGTGGGTGGACAGTCAGCATGATTCCAATTAAAACAAATAGCAGATTTAAACAAGAAAACAACCGTAGCTGAGCCTCAGTCTTGATTTAAATAATGTGTGCTTCATACATACAGTGGGGAAAATAAGTATTTAGTCACCAATTGTTCTCCCACTTAAAAAGATGAGAGAGGCCTGTAATTGACATCATAGGTAGACCTCAACTATGAGAGACAAAATGT
>JAUBOC010000097.1:10971803-10982843 GCA_032275365.1 Anablepsoides cearensis | reverse complement strand
ACTTTTTAAATGGAATTACTGAAATAAATCTACTTTTTCATGATATTCTAATTTTATGACCAGCACCTGTATGTCCTCGTTTCACTCTTCCACGTTGCTTGCACACAGGGAAGCAGTGAAACAAATAAGGAGGCTTCAAGTTCTCCTCAGTTGCTGGTAAAACTATTATCCTCCTCGGCCTTTTCTGTACAACGTGTTCTTTTTTGTCTACTTCTTAATCAGAGATTTTCACATCAATCTGAGAGGATGAGGTGGTGAGAACCCTCTCAGGAGAAAATCTTTGAAAGGCAACATTAGATTTAGCAGTCAAAATATAACTGTCAGTTTGGCTGATGGAGCCAGTGAAGAGGAACTCTCAGCTTTTTCACATAAATACTACAACTCGACTGTTTTATACTTCAGTTTTAAGTGTAAACGTGGTGGATTCTCAGTCATACACTCCAACATGTTATCTACAACCTAAACACAGAAGCCCAAAAGGACAACAAGATAAATGAATGACTCTTCTGTTGGACTTTGTTTTTTGCTTTTATCACCACCATAATTTCAAATCCCCTTTGTCTTCATATATCTTTATTATGGTCTTAATATTGGTTCTAATGCATAAGCAAGAGAAGCTTAGAGTTTGCTTTTTTTAGTGCTACAAATGTCTATTTTTTAATCTGATATTTGTGACCTAAAGGCGTTTTTTTCTGTAAGGTAATAAATTTGAAAAAGAATGCTCTCGTTTATTTGATTTCCTCTTTAAGGCCCCTTTCTCAATGCATGATGACCTTTCTGACAGAATGTGGATGGTCTTGGCATTGTCTTCAGGTGCGTATTAAGCCAGGTGGGGGTGCTTCATGCTCCATTTCTTCAGTTGTATCAGCCAATTCCCTGCTTGGTTCCAGCAGCTAAACCACGTGACTGATGTGAACAAAACTAAGTTGTTGTACTGCCAAGATCTAAATGTGACAAATAAACTCAACGAATTGGCTTAATGTGATAAATTACAGTCTCTGTGATAAACAGCAGGTGATTTATTTATTTATTTATTTATTTATTTATTTATTTATTTATTTATTTATTTATTTATTTATTTATTTATTTATTTGTTTGTTTGTTTATTTATGTTGTTGCTAATTTACACTGTCAGCTGTTGTCACCCAATAACTTGAAATACCATTTTGGAGACAATTACGGTGAAAAAGGTAAAAGTTTAGCCTATTTCTGTATCAAACTGTATGTATTTCTGCTCAAATCTGATGGGAGCCTTAACATTAAAGTCTGCAGTTAAAACCATTTCAAAAGTATAAAAAAGGACACTAACTGTTGATTAAAAAAACAGAGAAAATCTGATAAAAAGCCAGAGAAACTAAACCAAATATAAAACAGGAGATGTGTGCCAGATAGCTCGGCCAATGTGGCAGTGACTGCTGCTCAGAATTTGATTTTCTTCAAAGCTTTGTTTAATAAAATTATGCAAAATGTCTTTTAATGATTAACTTATCCATCTGCGGCTCCTCCTTGAGGGCTGTGTTTGAGTGTAGTGGTCCAATAAAACGTGCCATAAAAGCAGATTTCATAATAAATTAAGAAAATTAATTGACATTTGATTTATTCTTATAAGTAACAAGTATGTAAAGTGCTTTTTCTTTTTTTTTTTACAGAGGCATGGTTAAAGTAGACTTTGAAAGTGTAATAAACATAAAACATCATCCTATGATGTATGAGTGTGTGTATGAAGGTGTGTGTATTGTGTTGTTTTTCCCTTACAGGAGTTGGTGCTGTCATCTTTGGTCCCGTCCAGACTTCCATCCTGGCCCATCTGGAGATAGAAGCCCTGCCTGCAGAACAACCTGGTCACGATGCCCTTCAGCTGCGGTTCTACAAGAAATGAAAGGGAAAAAAAAAGAAAAGAAAAACATCTGTTACTACAAACACCGATATTTCCAGCAGTGTGCAACACATCCTGTGTTCCTTTTATTTCCACAAGCGAGTCAAACCTAAATAGGACAAGATTTGAAATAAGTTTTAGTGGTTTGAACCGAAGCTGGTAATTTATGCAGACTTCCCCACTGTGAACTCAGCTCCCGAAGGGCACCTTTGTTAGAGAAGATAGTTTTAAAAAAGCGCGATGTGACCTCGCGTAACCTCCGGCACCCTGAGGGATTTCCTTTGGAGAGTCTAGTCAAGCACATCCAATCCATTACAGGATTTCTGGACTAATCCGTCCTTCGTGGTCATTGTTCCACTTGAATAACGTTGATAAGTTATTTCTGAAGCTTTGACGGTGAAGTGCAAGCCCCCACGGTTGCTTTGTGTTTACTTCGACTCGTGATGGCACAATACATTGATTTGCAGGTACAGTACATCAAAATTATATGTGAGATGATTGTTAAAGTGACTGTTAAAGTTAAAGTTTGCTCTCTCTTTGTTAGTCATTACACAAGTTTCATAGTATACTGCTGAACAGAAACGTCTTTCAAAATCACAATTAAAAAGCAGAATTTCGGAACATCTACTAGTGAAAGTAGACTAAATAAAATGATTTTATCATATACTAGGATTTTTAAAGTTTCTAGTATTTTGGTTTATTGTCAAGTTCTGTTCAGGCCACTTAGAATTGGTCTTGGTTTCAGTTTTTGTTCATGAAATGTAATTAAAAATCAGAGTATGGTGCAACCTTAAAAGGCCTAAACAGTGTGTATGCACAAAAACTAACATGTCTGCCCTGTTCTACTCAAATGTCAGGTTCTATCAAAATGAGCTTTATGTGAAAATGTGCCTAAAAGTACACTAACTTTTCACCTGCCAGGAGAATGTGCCTACCTCCAAGCAAATTATTCCAGTCAATAGTATCAAACACCAAAGTTCTGAAACTCAGCTACAGTAAATACAAATAATATGACTTTATTCAGTTTCCTGAATTGAAATGGTATTTAGGTCGAAACAACCTCAGTCCAATGTAAACTGTGACGCTTCCTTTATTTTTGTCACCTGTAGATGTAAACACCCATCAGTGGCTGCACGCTTGTGAGGCGCCAAAAGATGAGGCACATAAAATGCATATGAACTGATAAGGAGCACATTCATTCCAGCATATTTCAGAATAAGTCATGGGTGATGATTCCTAAAGTGGATATGGTGAAGAAAATTACACATGACCAATAATAGTTTCATAATGTTGTGTGTAACTGGGGTTCAATGACGCAGGTGGTATGCACTGTATGCGATGCATAGGGGCACTGGAGGGGGCGCAAAAGCAATGCTGGAAAATTATTTCGCGTGCGTACCATCTCCAACGGTGGAGTTATTTATATATTGCGCTTACATTGTTGTAGATTTCTCTAAAAGGATGGACACATGGCACTGCACTTTATGAAAATGTTGTAAGTAATAGAGCAAAAGCTTGACAGACAAATTATTTGAATGGTGCATGGCGGACGCAGGCTTTTGAAGTTCATGACCTTGCACAGGGACACCGCGCGGGGACAACGTGCAGGGTGGGGCTGCGCAATTGTGTCACTATTGGCGCGCACCCCTTCGCACCTGGCCTGACGCGTCAACTATAAACCTAGCTTTGGGTGCCCCTCCGCTCCTTCTCCTCCCCTAAGGGATTGCGATCATTTTTTTTTTTTCCATTTAAATCGAGGAGCACCTGACAACAGGGAGTTAAAGATGGAGGGGCAGAAAAGAAAGCTCTCCAGGGCACAAAACAGAAAACATGAACGAAACACCACACTGCACTCTTTAAGACTTTTATTAACAAAACACCTAAAAACAAGCAACCAAAGATGAAACTGAAGTTGGTTTATGATTGCAGCCTCCAATTCGAGAAATGGCTAAAGGGTGATTCCACCTCACTACCTTTAGCATCTTCTGCTCTAGTATAAAAACAATAATACTTCAACACTTCAAACCCAGATTAGATTATTCTACATTAATAGCAGTATATTTAAAACCTAGTGTGTTATTTGAGAAACCTTTCCTGGATTTGTTAAGCTTCAATAAAGGGTGATTACAGCACGTTTTATGCTTCTGTTTCATTGAAACATGCAAGTTTTTTTTTTCAAACCTTATTAATTTCTTAAACAAAATTTAATTCTATGTACAATAAAAAAGAAAATGCAAATAAAATGAAATGAAAGGTGGCAGAGAGAAGAAAAAAATCTTAGAATATCCCCTTTATAGCCCTTTTTTCCTCAAGTATAAATTTAAACAATAATAATCTTCAATTAACAAAAAAAAAACCATCAAATCTTTCAAGAACAGCAAATTATATAAATACACATTATACTGTTTCATAACATTTTTTTACTTTACATAACTGAGAAAAAACAGTGATTAGTGCAAACAGCATAAGTTAACATGTATACATATTATACAGTGTGTGTGTGTGTGTGTGTGTGTGTGTGTGTGTGTGTGTGTGTGTAATGTGTTCACATACACCTCAGAATGTATGTAGTTGTGTTCCTGTTGGGGTTCCTTTATAGCAGAAGGGACTTGCCAACCGTATGGGACGGCCTCATCCTTATGATGCACAGATATAAAGTGACACTACACTGTGGCAGAAGAACTCCACAAATAAATGATCACTTTTCTGTTTGTCCTATTTAGCCTTTCATTACATCGCCAGGTGTGTGCTGCTTCACACACATCACTTTGTGCATGGCAGCTTTTACGCCACACAACCTTATTTATGAGCATCTCTGACTCGCATTCCAAGAAACTCCTAATTTTTCTGCACCTAGACATAATTTCTGATTGTGCAGGGAGGAGAATCACACATTGCAGGATACATTAGCATCTATTTGTGTATTTAAATGGAGGGTGTCAGGGGAGGTTTCTGATGTGTGCTCAGTTCAACAAACGCAGAAATATCCATGTGCATGATATGATGAATCTGAAAACTTTTAGGCATTTGCAGTTTTTCCAATTTGGTCTATATGTCATCTTTTAGTATGAAAGCTGTGCACGCTTTGATACACGAGTGACCTGGTCTTTTGTCTTTTGAAGTCGGGAGTTGTGCGAAATTTATGTAGTTGATCAGACAAAATCTGTAATGTTTTGATTTTTATACAGTATATGTGGTACATCACAGCAAACCAAATGATTAAACAAAGAGGCAGCTATAGTGTGTTGGTTAAAGGGGAAAATGTCTTGTCTTTTAGCAAAATATCTCATGGACCACTGGAAAGATTTCACAGAAATATGCAGAAATTAATTATTGGTGTTTAAGTCTATAACTAATGAACCAACTGAATTCAGGATAGCTGCCACAGTCAACCGAAGCAGATATTGTGCAACATTCATGTCTTAAGGAATCTTAGGCTACTTATCTATATTTGCTTTGATCATACAGTTCCCACCTTTTCTGATTTGGCATTCTATTGATTGTTTTGTCTTTCTAAATAAAAAAGTAGATTACATAAAGTTGTTTGTTCAACTAACAAAGAGTTGTTTGGTGTTTTGCTTACTGGCCACAAAGGATTTATTTTTCATGCCAATTGATCATCTTTTCCAAACTTAGCCATTTTGTGGTTTAAAAATGTTTTGAGAAGCCAATGGCCTCATGTTAGGCTCAGACACTTAACCTAAAATCTCCAGGAGAAACCAAGTGAGAAATCCTCCAACACTGCAGCAGGCGGGTGAGTCAGTGTAAAGGGCACCTTGAGTGTATCTCGGTGATGCTCGGACAAACCCTCAGTATGGGAGACGATTAATTATTTCACAATACTCAAAGCAAGATACAGGTTGAAGCATTTCAAAAATAATAATAAAATATATAAATTATTTAATTTAGATCAACTGTTAATGAAATAATCCTATTAGTTCTAATATAAAGCTATTGTAAAATAAATCAAACTAAACAACCAAACTGACACCTGACCAGAATAAGGGCAGAAAACAAAAATAACAGCTGAAATAAAACTGATCCAATCCTAACTCGAGCTCTAAAAGGCTGAATAAACCGTTCATTTAATATGACCTGTCTCACACACACACATACACATGTGACCTCGCCCGTTATCTCCCCGTAAAACACACATCAGTGACTCTGCAGTGATAATGAGTGTGGGAATCCCCTTTGAGTACGTGAGAGAAAGAACCGGTGAAGGTATACCCTAAATGCACGGAGAGAAAAAGGAGCTGAGATTGACCCAGTTTTTTTTTTTTTTCCAGCAGTGTGAGTGTGTGTGAGGGGTGTTTTCCATCTCTGTGAAGGATCCATCTTGTGCAGCAGGGGAGAAGAAGGAAAGAGGAGCTCGAAACCATCTCTTCAACAGCAATTCCCAGCGCGCTGCTTAGCATGTTGTGTGGCGCTGTCAATAAAAATTATTACCTCGCCCAGACAGACGGGTAGCTAATCCATAGTCGTAATGCATAATAAAAAATAAAAAAAAATACTGCGACAACCAAAACGATCAATAACTGCGTTTTATTTTTTCCTTGTATTTCCACACGTCAAGTAAATAACTTCATGACTGACAGTTGGGGTAATACATGCTGCTTTATGATTAAAAATAACGCCCATCACAGACATCTGAACACGCTGCCTGCTTCTCTCTATCAGGCTCGGAAAGCTGCTAAAAATGTAATTTACTGTCCCTCATCCCTTTTCTACAGTATGACATTATTACAATGATGTTATTAAGACGGAGCACATTTTTGTTATAAAATGAAAGCTGGGGCCACAAAGGGTATATTCCCTGGCCTGCCGTTGCATTTATACATCTGTCTGGAAATCTCGGTGATGCCGCTTCTTAACGGAAACGTGTTTTCAAACCTGTTGTTGTGACTCAGTCGGCTGGAATTTTCAAGGCTGCATTGATCATCTGAGAAAACGTTTCTTTTTTTCCTTGACTAAAACCCACATCAGTGAGAAAAGTAAGGTGGTTTTTCCAACCCTGCTGTATATAAAAGTCTCTTTCACACCAGAAAATGAATTAAAGGAGATTAGTTAAAAAAAATCTTACTAACATGGAATAAAAGCTACCAAAATCCTGATGAGATGAAACCAAAATCTTTGAAAAAGTAGGCACAGAATTGAGTATACAACAAAAAGAGCATTAAAATATACATATACTTACTTTTAAATTATTGAGTATATTTTAATAAAATGCATCCTTTTTTTTTTTTTTTTTTTTTTTTTTATATAAATAATAAAATGCATCCTAACTCAAATTAACCAATACAAACAAATAAAATGTGATGATTTTATATATTTCATTAAAATAATACATACACCAAAATAAAACTATAAATACAAAAATGTAAAGAGGTGGAGGTTTAATGGATGTAATAAAGTTTATTTTACACATTTTGATTTTTATGATTAAGTGATGGTCGAGACTGCAATACAGCGTGGCTTGAAATGAGATTCCTGTGTTTTAAAGCACACAAAAAGCCATTAAAGAAGCAAATTTAGATTACCTAACACCTAAAGAAGTGTAAAGTAATTAGGATTGTAGACAGGATGAAGAAATGCAGCCTTTTAGACAAATTTCGAAGTATAAACCTTGTGTGTAACATGGATGGTTTTATACACCCAACAAAGCAGAAGACATCTTTAAGGACAGAAAGGGAACGTTTTTGTCCCAGAAATTAAGATTTATTTTAGCGTTCACAAGATGTTGTTAACAATGTTGTAACTATTAAATTATTAATGTGTTCCTTTTAGGATTGTTAAAAAGATAAACAGTAATAAGCAAAACCATCTAAATCTAATTTCTTTTTATTGTTCCACCTACAGAACATTAGAATCTAGCCTTGTCTTTTTACAGTCTTAAGTGCAAGTTTTGTGTTTTGGTTTGCATTTTTGTTTTTAAACATATTTTTTTTGTGTGGACAACTTAAATAAAACCACAAATCTAAAATGTAAAAAAAAGAGCCCAAAAATAAGAAAACCAGATAAGGCCTAATTTCAATCACAAATACCAAATTTGTACTGTTAAATACTTGTCTTATTTATGACATTTTAAATTTTAGGCAGATGGAAATATAAAAAGGAAAACTATACAGTATTAATATCAGTCCTTAGAAAGAGATGTCCTGAGCAAAATACTATTATTATTAATACTATTATTTTATGTTATTGTAAATACAGTCAAGGTTACACAATACTGCGCTTTAAAGTGCAAAAATACATTTACATTTCTCCACGGGACCACCCAGCTTCATCATCATTTGCTTTTCTTTATTCATTTGTTATTTAAAAATCAGTCTATCCACATAAAACCTCCACAGTTATCTCCTACTTGGATATGATTTCTGTCAAAACGATGTTCCTGGGCTCATCAAGGTGATATTCCCAGTCCTCCCAGTCCTTTCTTTTTTTTTATGAATTTCTTTTTCTTTTTTTTTTTTTTTTTTTGGTTACCAGGGAAATTCCCATTTTCTCGTTGCCATGGCAACAGTCTCGTGATTCCAGACTGTTCCAGAGAAAGGGTATTCCCCCATCCACATACACACACACACTCAGATATATCCGCACACACAAGAAGATGCGATCTGATTCGATCGATCGGGCTGCTGCCACCAAGGATTTTTAACGTGTCGCATTGTTTGTGGATTCACTCCGTCTGATTCTCTACACTGGAGGAAAACGACCAAGTCTCAAACCAACGAGGCATTGAAGATCTTTGTTTCTCTCTCTCTCTCACACACACACACACACACACACACACACACACACACACACACACACGCCAAACAAAAAGCCCCACAAGTGAAGAATTTCTGCTGCAACTGAATGCAACCATTTTAACCTCATTTACCTCAGCTTGATAAGCGATTAAAGACATTAAAGACACAGGCAGAGCCGTAAACGGTTGATTTATATGCATCTGGAACAACAGATTCAACAACAAAAATAAAATAAATTAATCTGAATTAACTGGATGTGTCGTAATGGTTATGATCCTGTTGGGTATCAGACATTTTTCTGGAGGGATGTTATTTATTGATTAGGCTTATTACACAATAACGAGGAGGCGCGGGAACCGCCTGTACAGGCGCAGACGTACAGAAAAACCCCTCCCTGGATGACATCCATCACCAGCATCGGCTCTAATGTGAAACAATTTCTGGGCGTGTGGAGAGCCCATTTCAGGAGGAGTGATATCCATTTTCTGCCTGGGGTCAGGTTGGTTGTTGCAGCACGAGGACAGAGCAGCTGAGCTGCCTTTTTATTTAGCCTTTGACTCGTGTTCTTTCAGGTGGGTCAGCTGGGAGGAACCGCCCCGGCTGCATGTCCTGACGAACACGTCAGCTCCAGTTCATACATGCTGCATGATTGTTTTTTAATTCTATTCTTACAGCTTAAATTTGATGCTGCAATTCGTTTGCTGTCCATATTAAGAAAAGGAGAGCAGAGACTTTGATTTCAGTCCTTTCCCGCATCTCTAAACTCATTTTAGCTCCTTTAAAAATCTCAACCTCGGTCATCGAACCACTATAACTATAAACATAACTGAGGTTACCAAGAAAGCAGCAGATTAAAGTTTTAGCTCCTTGTCGAGCTGCGGAGCACAAAGCCAGCTGTTAGGAGCATAAGATTCTTCAACTTCCTGTGTTAAATGATCAATTTTTACTAACTGAAGGAACTATTGTCCACATAAAAGCAGAATATAGCCACACGTGAAAGTCTCTTTTTGCAGGTGTGTTAATGAAAACAAGAAAAAAAGCAAAAAATAATACAATTTCTTTGAATTATTTAAAAGAGATGCTGTTGATGCTTAATAACATATTAAAAAAAATTAGCTATTTTTTATTACAGTTAAGGAGCTAAAAGGACATGCTGGTCTAAATGTCGCAGCTGTGTATTTTTGTTAACTTACACTTTAAAAAACACATTTATGTGCATAATGTTATTAAATAAAAGGCCCAGTATTCCTTGAAGAAATGCAAATCTTCCATCACCTTTAATTTTTCAAAGTAGTTTTAAAGTAAGATTATTTTATTTTGAGTTAGGACAAACAGTTTTTGCCAAACCTCAAAAATCTTACAAGGTATTGCCAGAAGTCATGCTCAGAGGATCAGAGGAAATTTCAGCTCAAGATCTGTAAAATCAACTGAGTGGTCGTTTTATGTTGGGACAATTTTGACTAGCTGTGGCGGCCATATTGACCCGGACTGACTCTAAAAAGGTAGTAATCAGCTGTTGAACCAGGAATCGCTTTCTGAAAGGTTTATTTACACCCATTCAGTAGTTTGAGTTATTTTGCTAACAGACATTCCTGCACAAATACACAAGCATTGGTAGAAACATTACTGTCCACATTAACATGTAAGTACACCACGACCTGTTTCTCCCAGTTATTTCACACATTACCAGATTAAATGCAACTGAATTTGTCAATTTAACACATGCTGAACGATGCAATCTCATTTATTTTAATTGTGAAACAAATATATAATACTAAAGAAGGCAGGGTGCTTCTATCACAGTTTAGATCTAAAGCATCTGAATGTCAGAACAAAAAGAAAAGAAGCTGCTGCTTACAAGAAAATCTGTCTTTTTCCAGTCCACCTGTCCTTGTTTGTAGTCACATAGTGTGAGGAAGCTTCTGTAGAACACAAGTGATTTTAGTGAAACTTATTTTAAAAAGATTTTGCACGGGAATAAGATTCGGACACCAAAAAATCAGGTGTGAATACATCGCAGCTGCGGTGAGGTTGCGTAAGACTCAACTAATAGGATTTTTTTTATAATAAATTTCATTTTTACATTCAATTTGAATTACAAAAAATAAAACTGAGGGTATGATTAGGTTTTTATTTGGCTTAAAGCTAATTTTTTTGTATCAAAAATCAAATATTCTAGAGATAAAGCAAGCTTTTCTTCCACACGTCTCTCTTTTTGGTCATTTCTAACAACTAAAACATACAGAATTGTGGTGGGTTTTTAAAAGAGCATCAGGAAATTTCTCCTTCAGAAAACCTCTGGAAGACAGCAGGGGATGTTGGCAATTTTTTTTTTACTGACTCACTCACACACACACACACACACACACACACACACACACACACACACACACACACACACACACACACACA
>JAUBOC010000097.1:10866073-10880341 GCA_032275365.1 Anablepsoides cearensis | reverse complement strand
GTGTCTTGACTTCTTAACAGCAGTTGTAAAGCATGATGATGCTGAAAACTGGATCGGCCCAATACCATGACTAAATCTGATACTACCCGATTTTCAAAAAATGGCCGTATCGGCCACCGATACCGATACGGAGTATCGGATCGGGACATCCCTAAAGTAAATACCTCATATAGGTTATATATTTTATATACATCATTAGCATTGCAGCATGTAAACATCCATCTTCAGTGTAGACATCTTTAAAGTTGGACAAAATTTTCACAAGTTCTCTAAATCATAATAGTGTGACAGGGCCTTAAGGAAACCAAATAAATCTCCTACCAATTTAACACAATTTGACCCCACAGCTTATACAAAACATAATCCAAATATTCAGGGTATAACCAACCCATATTTCAAAGATAACCATATTGTTTTTAAGTCATTGCCATCTTTTAACCAAATTCCTTGGTTATGCTTAGGAAGAAAATCCTGGTTAAGGTTAAGAAAAATACAGCTCAGTTTGTTAACCTGGTTTGAAAATAAAGGACTCCAGGGCTGAAGGCATTTCTCATAATAAATATGTTTATTCTTCATTGAACCAACTGGTTTTGGTTTGTCTGCATCACGATCCTTAGCAAACAAAATAGCTCAGTCAGTTTTAAAGATTTAAGTTGACATTTTGTGTGGTAGTAGTTGAGAGACATCAGAAAATACTCCAAGCACCAAGAGTTCCTTTAGAGAATGCTAGTTTCATTACATATTAAATGAGTTTTGTGTTTGGTTTATTTATGTTGCTCTTTTGCTAATAGTGTTTTCTGTCATGGTTTTTGTTGCTAAATGCAAGACATACAGATTATTTAAATGTCAAATGAGTGTTTCCTGTTTTTTCATGCTGGCTGACAGGAGCCAACTTCTAGTCCAGACTCTGCAAAAGCAGAACGAGGCAAAGTTGACGCCATCAATTTTGTTATTGAGTTGTCAGCCCGTAAGATAACAGAACTCATCATCCCATCTGCCAGCAGAGCAAACATGTACCGCTAAACCAAACACACCTCGCTGTACGCACACCTTTAAAACCTCCCCGAGGGCAATGAAAAGCTGAATAAAATCTGCTTGGATTATTAAAGCAACAAGACTGAAGCTCCTGGGTTTGTCAGAACGCATAACCCGAACATACACACAATATTAAAGCTGAATAAAACAAATAACGAGCTCAAAACAGAGAGGAAAACAAGAGCTGTTGACATTCAAACCCTCAAAAGGGTTGTGCCCCAACTGACAGGAGGAAACATGCTGCATTAATGGGATGAATGTGATTAATATGCTGTCAGCGTGCTCCTCTCAGACACAGACTTTATTGGACTCTTTGCTTCAACATGATCATTCAGATTTCATGACTTCCTGGAGGGAAGCCTACTGATGAAAACTAACTTCTACAACATAGTTCAACCTTGTCTCACACTGCTTTAAAGACTGACAAATAAGACGTTCTGGTGGGGAGAAAAAAAAAATCCAGAAAACCTTTAAAGTTGCAAAACAAAGTCTGTAATTCTGAATGCACGAGGATGCATCAGATATGGCTTTAGTTGTGAAACCCAGAGGATAAACCAGGATTAAACTCAGTCTGTGTCCTGCAGTTCTGGGATTGGTATATTTGAACAGCAGCTGTAAAGTCTGTGTCTACACTGTATGGAAACAAACAGGAAAAACACCTGCTGGATTCTCAGAGGCTTGTCAGTCGTTGCTGAACAAACAGGAAGTTTCTGGTGGACGAGCAGCAACAGAGTCCACCTACCTGTTCTCATCTTCAGCTGCAGCCACAGCCTGGTGATATCGTGGCACAGCTGAGACATTCGGTTTAAAGCCATTGTTTTTCCGCTGCATGCATGCCCCCCTCTCCTTCACACACACACACGCACACACACACAGTCAGCTAAAACCAAAACGCGCACAGCCCCACTTTCTGTCAGAAAACATCCCGGTGGAAGTTAAGGCAGTCCATTCCGCTGCAGCCGAGCGCTTCAGCTGCTCACTGAGCTGTCACTGCACTGCACAGCCGCCTCCCCCCTCCATCACACACACACACACACACACACACACACACACTCCCCGTGTGTGCCAGCCGAGGGGGGCGGAGAATCAGACAATTTATCTCCGGTTTCAAATATCACTTTTTCAATAGACAGAGAGCACGAGACTCTGACAAGTGATCCAAACATACAAAAGATGGATTCTTTTGAACTGAGCATGACGTCAAACATATTATAATCAAGTTTTCCCTCATAAACTCTCATAATTACAAAAAACTCCTGCTCCAAATACGACATGTGCAATTCTGTCTAATTTTTCTTCCGTTTCTCTCTAACACTCTTTTGCACACACATTTACACACACACACACACACACACACACACTGCCAATGAGGACAGCAGGGGGACCCAGTGTCACACATTACTGAATGTTTAAAAAAATAACTTTTGTCTGTTTATTACATACGACACCCACCAGATGCTTTGAAGTGCGACTCTGTAGAAAGGTTAGGCCCATTTAACATCTTACCTGTCACAGATAACTCTTTGAACAACCAACCCTGACAGGCTAATGACTGGTCTGAATCTTATTGTAGGTATTGCCACTAGGAGTAGTATTTTTTACTATTTCAGCAGAAGTTTTATGATAGTACAGCAGCAACAGAATTACTACAGGTACTGCTAATTCTAACTGGGCTTTCAACTAACCACATATCTAATTGTAAATATAATAAGGCAAAACTAATAATTTGTAAAGAAGTGTTTACATGAACCACTTCAAAATTTGGAGATCAAAGTTTTTTAAGACAACAGCAGCACACTTGATCCCTCTCAAATCTCATCAATCTGATCGGAATTAAACTATTTCTCTAAATTTAGGCCATTTTAAGGAGGTTTCCACAAAAACCCATGTCAACAGTTCTGAATGATTGCTTTAGACAACCTGTGGATTATTTTATTTTATCTACTGTTTCTAAAACTGCAGTGAAAACAATCCCCATGGGTTCTGCTCCATCGTCTACCACTTATCTGTAGTCAGGACATACCTGAAAAACCTCTAAAGGGAGGCGTCCAGGAGTCATCTTAATGAGATACCTGAACCACCTCAGCTGACTCCTTTCGATGCAGAGGAGCGGTGGCTCTACTTTGAGCTCCTACCAAATGACAGAGCTCCTCACCCTGTCTGGCTGAGCCACTGTAAGAAGGAAGCTCATTTCACACGCTTGAATCTGAGATCTAGTTTTTTCAGTCATGATTAATAACTCATGACCACAGGTGTAGATTGGAGCGTAGAAGAACCAGTTAACTGAAAGCGTTTCCTTTTTACTCAACTCTTTCTACACTGAGACCAGCCAGAAATCTGCCCTCATTACTGATCGATGAGACCATGATCCATCTCTTGCTCCATCCCACCAGCGTTTCCCCTACCCTTATTATTACGAGACGGCCCGCCCCTACAAGAACCGCACGGCATGTAGTCATTTTTATTTAAATAGGAACAGATGAAGTTGAGAGCTATTTTTGCGCCCCTCCATGTCCACCTCTCGCCAAACTTTGGGGGAAACAGACGGCGCAGAGCCAGGCTGTGAGCGCTGTGTGTGGTCCTCACAAAGATAGAAAGATGTGTGTGATTAGACGCGTGATGAAAACTCTGCATTTTTTTTATCACGTAGCACCGATGCGACAGCTTTGCAAGCTACTTTTTCTCTTTTTAAAAGAAAATGTGACAGATTAAGCCACACCATGGTTACCTTATCAATAATTACTTTTATATATTACAGCAAGAATCACCAACAGCATGCGACCGGATGTCTGCTGGTCCATTCATGTTCTAATAAATAGCTCTGATCAGCAGCGCAGCTACGAGCTAATGTAATGTCCCTCAACTTTTACAAAAGTAACCAGAGTAGTTTGTAAACTCGAAACAGCATAAATCCAGACAGAATGAGCTGCTGTTACAACGACAAATTATTAATGATAATTATCACGAGGAGTCCTTAACTTTAGGATTTAATTGGACAATTAAATATTCACAATGTAAGTTTATTACTATAATTAAAGGTAAATCACGCAAATTTATGTTTTTATAAAACTAGTAGCCCTACTACTTGCATCCCACCATCATCCGTAAATAAGACACTCGGATCCTTCAACTCCTCCATCTGAGGAAAAGACTACCCACTGACCTAGAGGGACATTAAACCCGTTTTCAGTCAAGAACCATGGCCTCGGACTTAAAAGAGCTGACTCTTATCCCAGCTGCTTCATACTCAGCTGCAAAGTGCCCCCAGTTCACACTGAAGGTCTTGGTCCAAAGATGCCAAGAGAACCACATTGTCTGCATAGAGCAGAAACAAGACTCTGAGGTCCCCAAACCAGAAACCCCTCTCTCCACGGCAGCACCTTGAGATCCTGACATGAACACTGCAAACAGGACTGGAGACAAGGGACAGCCCTAGTAGAGTCCAACCTGCAGGCACAGCTTTGATTATACAGGGACCAGTAAAAGCAACCCTGGAGTCCAACTCCACAAGAGTGAAGATCTGATCCACTGTTTCATGACCAGGAGGAAAGTCACACTGATCCTCCTGAATCCAAAGTAAAGTAAATTTTGGAACAAGCTCCTTTTGATGGGCTAAAACAAAACACTACAGAGGGTGGAAAACAGCTTTTGTTGTTGTTGTTTTGTTGCTGTAAAAATATATTAGGAAAATGTCTTTGGCTGCTTTTAGGGGAGATTATCTTCAGTCCTCCTTTATCGCTCTGATGCAGGACAAAGAGGACAGTACTACAAAAGAAAGCCCTTTCACTTCCTGCAGTAACAGTTTTTATCAGCCTGCTGGTCCTGCACATATCAGAATCATTTGGTGAATCTGTGGACAAATTAAGCACACATTACAAATACATTCTTTAAATTGGGAGAAAATAGGACACATCCAATCCTGTTAGAATAAAAATAGCAATGTTTTATCATAAGGAGCTTGTCATTCCTCTGTGACGTTTTATCTGTTCCGAGGATTTGATTAGGCACAAGATGACAGTGTCCATGTAAGATTAAGACTTTGGCTTGGCCTAAATTTAAAGATGAATCTCTTGTCTGAGATCAGATTATCAGGAAATAAACAGCTTCAGGGGGAGTTTCAACCAGTGAGGCTTGAAAATAGGCCCGTTTAATAATAATATAAAAGACTTTTCCAGCTGTTTCAGACAGAATGCCTGTGTGCCCTGTTAGCTAGCGTCAAATTAAGATGATAGAGCATGCTGGCTGTGGGACAGGAAAGGGCTGAGGTTTTTTTTAAATGGCTCATTTCCTTATTTCCTTACTCTAGTGATTTATCCCTCAGCAGCAGCAGCTGTTTCACCCACTGGCCACAGATTTACTGAGACCTACACTAAATAGTCACCAGTTAGCTGGGTTTTGTCTCATTTTGTAACATTTTGTAAAAAAACATACTTTGGCTTAATTATGTCAATTGGCAAAAACAACCAAAGTAGTTCAAGTGATATTGCCCCTACTTTTGAGTAGGAACGGCATTATAAAAACAGTAACCCTTAGGGATGTACCAAAAAAAACATTGATTCACATCAGAATTGTGATTCTCATTTACAAAGATTAAGAATCAATTTAAAATGTCCCAAAATTGATTTTTAAAAATAAAAAATAAAGCAAATCCAGTGGCTGTCAGCCTACATTTTGTAACTATGTGGGACGTCCTGACGTCACCTCGCAGCTGGTTCTGGAAGGTATGTGCGCGCAGAAAGAACCAAAACAAAGAGGAAACTAAAAACTGGAGGAAAGAGAGATTCAACTGACCCAGTTTTCAATGAATGCAAAGATTTGGGGTCATTTTGTTTTACTGAATGAGTCCAGGTTTGACATGAGCTTCACTTTGTGCAAGGTTTGCAAAGTGAAGATGAAACACTTTGGAAACACGAAAAATGGGCTCACATTATCAGTTTTGAATGAAAAATCAATTTTGAACCGAATCGTGACCCCAAAAATCAGAATCAAATCGAATTGTGAGATAGTAAAAGAATCCCACCCCTGGTACCCCTCCCTGTCCAGAGTTCAAAGTTAGAAATCCTACTGTAAAGTTTTATAAAACAGTGTTCACATATGTGACCTGTGCTGGCAAACTAAGTCCCTGTGAGGAATTATTTAATTCATTTATTGCTATTTTTTTATTCTTCTTCTCAAAAGCTTCAAAATGACACATAGTTTTAATGAAATTTGGTAATTTATGACCTGGCAACAAGCTATTTTTGTTTAGTGTCAGTTTAAAACAAAAATGGGTAATCCTCAAGTTTATAATAACGCCAGACATAAGGATTTGCTACAGCAGCAAAAGACGGTGTGGAGTTTCAAAACACAGAGACAAAGGAGTATTTCTAAGGACATGTTAAAAACTTTTATCCAAAATCTACATCAGGAGGAATGTGATTTCAGATTCTGGGATCACTACATAATGTCTTTACGAACTATCACTTCAATCCAAATCATACTCTATTCAAACTGAAGCCCTTCAAAGAGGTGTGTTATTAATGCTGCAAATTCAAAAAGTCTAAACTACAGCCTAAATAGGCCAAGGTGCAAAAGGAGCAAATCAAATTTTTCTGTTTCTGCTGTCAGTAAAAGAAATCTGCTCTGAAAAGTAGCTCACTAACAATGTTATTAATATGAATATGGGCTTAAGTCTAATGTACTTGGACAATTTCTGACTATAAGCAAAGAAGAACACAGAAGTTAAAAAGTGCACGACAAAAAATGCAATAAAAAATATGTTTTTAAAGCTTCTATATGCAAGTCAGATACATATTTTAGCACAGAGGCTCAATTCATCTGTCTGTTTACGTGGGATGTGAAGCAGACTTTTGCACGTCGATACGGAAACCTATTTTTGTGCACAAGGGACGTGCTGCAGACCAGCTGAAGTTTACGTTTGAGAACAGCTCTGCATCTGCAAAAAAAGAAAAACGAAACACAGCCGATTCCTCTCGCTCTGCGATCAAACACTATTAGCATGAAGGAAGCATAAACAGGAAGACGCCTATTGAGAAATGACTCACAAGCTAAAACAGGAACCAGAGACTAAAGAAGAAAGAAAAATATAATGTGTCAACGAGTAAACTTTAACTCAAGAGTCAATAAACTCATTTCCACTTTGCTTGCTTTTATAAATTTATATCACAGACAACTCCTTTAAAACCCATTGCACTACTGGAAAGATTTTATGTTTGTTAGACAAAAACAGATCAGACTGTCATCCCAGACCTCCTTACCAAGTCAGGGCCTTGTCCTCAGTAATAAGTGTGTCGCTTTGGTTGGTTGTGGTGAAGGAAGAGTTGAGTTAAAAGACAAAGTTCTCAATTTATTAGTCTGCCTACATTTCAACCCTCACCTATGGTCATGAGGTTTAGATTATGTCTAAAAGAACAAGTACTTCCTTCAGAGGGTGGCTGGGTTCAGTCTTATAGATAGGGTGAGGAGCTTCGTCTTTTGGGAGGAGCTAGGAATAGAGCTGCTGCTCCTTCGCATCAAACAGACACTGTTAAGGTTGTTCCTGGACTTCTAGGCCTGTCCAACTGAGAGGAGACCTTAGAGCTGACCCAGACTGGAGGGATTATATAGCCTCTCTGGCTTGGGAACACCTTGTAGGAGATGAAAAGTGTTGCTGGGGAGAAGGATGTTTGGTTTCTCTCCAGGACCTGTTGTCTCTGCAAACTGACCACTGATAAGTGGTAGAAAATGAAGAGAACAAAGAAAAAAAATTCCCTAAAGATAATGAGTTTCGGGCTTGACTCCCTGGCCCACTTTTTAAAATCAAAACTTAAAGATGAAGCGATATGGAAGCAGGAAGTCATTATGGGTCATTTTTCCCCTTTTCAGCACATTTGACAGACTGACTCCTTTAATTTCACACAGACGTGACAGAAAGGAGCCTAAATGTCTGCTGGTTTAAACATTAATGTCTTATTCTTATATTCAGAAACATCAGATGTTTAAAAATACACACAGAGATGCTGATGAAACTAATTCTCCCTCGACAGAGAGGGGAAAAAACTACAAGTTGGCATGTTCTCATTTAATGCAAAAAAACAAAGAATTTGAGTTTAAGTTCAGATGATATTTTCTTCTTTTTACTTTACAGAACATATTGCTAAACATTTCTCTCTTTCTGGCGAGCATGCAGATTTTGTAAATGCAAAGATCAGTGTCTAATAGAATTACATTAAAAGCCATTTTCTTTTCTGACCTTTTTATTATTATTACCAACCTCTTTATGTGTACAAAACAATCTAAAACACTGGAACATTCAACACTGAATCATGATAGCCTATTAAAAAAAAGTTGATTTAATCAAATCAGCAGCTGAAAAACTAAAGGTATAATGAGGAAAGAAAGCTAAATGAAAGCAAAAAAATGCAAATGATTTAAAAAAATGTTAAAACAAATACCCCAAATCATGAGACTACCATGAACGAGGAAGGTCAGCTGAGGAGAAAACGGTATTTTATGTTTTGTCAGAACGGGTGATTAAGGGAAACAACACAGGAAGGCACATTACAGACATCTGACAATCAAATGATTAAATAACATTTTGACAGTGTCACGTATACTTTATTCTCATGAAATACTGAACGGCTTCCTATTTTGTTGGTTTCGATGCCAGTTTAGCTATAAAAAAAACCTAAACCTCAGCCCCAACAACCGTTAAAGAAATCTCAAGGCATCAGTAATCCTGTCTTGTCCAGGTGGAAACATAGATCAGTTAATAACAGAATCCCTACTGGCTCAAAACCAGTAAAGGTCAAAAAACACAAAGATCTGCATTGATCCAACCGTCATCTCATTTCCCCAACCAATTGGAGAGGACAACTAATTCTAACCCAGACCATGAAATCTACCAAACTCTTAGACTTCCATTTAACTGCATATTATTTTCTGCTAAGCTGTAGTTGGGTTGATGAGGTAACAGGTCGAGGAGGGAAACTAACATTCCTCTCCCCTGCAGGATCACATATAATCCATCATGGTCTACCCTGAGGTCTCCTGACAGTGACAAATGCCCAAGAACTCCTCCAGAGGGAGGCGTCAGATGCCCACATCAACACAGTTGACACTTTTCGATATGAAGAAACAGGTCTACTCAGAGCTACCCCCAGGTGACAGATCCTCACCTCATCTCTCCAAAGGAAGCTCATTTCAGTAACATGTATTCAAGAGCTTGTTTGTTTGTTCTTGACCCATGAGGGCTGGATGATGGACCAGTAAATGGATAATTTTGCCATTTTGATCAGCTCCTTCACCATAACAGAGCAAAGCTACAACCTTGTTGCTGCCGACAAGGCCCCGATCAGTGGTTCTGCTCGAGAGTTGAAGGCTATGTTCACAACTGAAAGTAAAAATGGCCGAAATCTGATTTGCCGGTTCGATCCCCCATTCCAGCTGTCTCAGTCTTGGGCAAGACACTTCACCCACCTTGTGTACTAATTGTGGTCAGAGGGTGCGGTTGTGCCGGTGCATGGCCTAGCTAGCTAACAGTGTGCCCCAGGGCAGCTGTGGCTACAATGTAGCTTACCACCATGCGTGTGTGAGAATATGTGTGTGAATGGGTAAATGAAGTGTAAAGAGCTTTGGGGTCCATATGGACTTAATAAGGTGCTATATAAGTTCAAGCCATTTACCATGTCCTGTATGACTGAGAATCTACACCAACACACCAATGTTGGAGTTAGATCATATCGATAAGCAGGATGGGATCAATACTAAAGATTGTTTGATCACAAAGCAGCCGGCCTGATGTTTCATACTCCTGAAGCACTCTTTACTGCACGTGACTGGATGCCCTCCCCAAGCTGGGCAAACTGTAACACACCCTACTCAAGTTTCCTACAACTAAAATGAAAGAGGAAATGTCCATTTTGAATTTGATGTTTGCTTATGAGTGTTTCTCGTCAGTATCCTGATCTTTAAAAAGGAGACTGATTGTTCAAGTTTTTACCACCAAACAAATCAGGGAAAGATAACGGAGACGATGCAGCAGCACAAAGAAAACGAACAGCATCAAGGCCAAAAACTGTCTTTGTGCCACAGATTGGGTGTTACTAAAAATACCTGCATCATGTCTAAATACAGACCAAAGCTCTCTGGGATTCAGACCGAAATAGACCTGAACTCTCTCTGACAAGTACTACTTTGAAAAGGCTTTGCTTTTCTTGCAGGATAACTTGGAGACTGATCGACAGTGGACAAATCATGACTTTAATACAAACACACCTCCTCTCCTCTGGTGACACACACAGTCTGCCAAGACATAATGCCAGTTTTGACCGAACCACCTTGGGTAAATAAGGATGTAGTAATAAACTGTAATACAAGTCTCTTAAACATGCATATTCGTGCACGTATTAAAATCCAAACGACATGTTTTGTGGAAATTAAAGCAAATAAATAGACCTGAACGAGAACATTTCAATATTATCTTTTTATCCATGTCAACTGTGAGATTACCAACTAAACATACATAATGATATCTCCAGGGAATGGAAACTGAAGTGTGTGGAGCATATGCATGAATGACAAGATCAATAAAGGCCAAAGCATTCTTATTTTACTCTAACTTAGCTTCCTTCCCAAGGAGAAGACAGAAACCAAAATTCAAACACGTGTGCAGAAAGGCTTATCAAGGCAAACAAAATGTGGGTTTACAGAAGCATTAAAATGCCCATAAAAGCTGCTAAAGTTGTTTTTATAAGAATGACAGAAATGAAAAAGGCAAATTGCAAAAATAATATTTCCAGAAAGTCAGCAAAATATTTGAGAGGTAAATTTTCTAAGTTGCTTTAGAAAAAAACAAAACAAAGGAAATGAAACATTTACTGAAGAAGCAGGGGGCATTTCAGGTTTTGTTGTCAGTACACTTGCAGCGATACTGTATCCTGTTTTTTGTGGTTGAATTCTTTTTAAAAAGATGCAGCACTCAGTCAAATTAAATGCAATTTTAGCTCCCAGCTATGATGTAACTTATACCAAAGCTTCTTGCCTTTCACACCTCATTTCACACCTCTGCAACACTTACTGTGCAGCAGCTGGCAGCAGCAGGAATATCTATAGAAGCTTTTCATCTCCTCCAGTGAGATGCAGGCGGACCTCTCCTCTCTGCTCTCCTGTTTTCCTGAGCGTCCCGTCACACCGTCCCTCCACAGTCCTGCCATCATCATCTCTTCATGCAGGCAGAGAGAAGAATACCACCTGCCTCATCCCACTCGCTTCATCTCTATTTTCAAACCCTCCCTGTTTGAACACACATGTCAAGATGTGTGATTACACCGCTCCTGTTCCCTCTGTCCCTCCCTTTGTGAAAATGAGTTACTACCACACCGAATTTAGCTTAGCATCTGTAAAATTAACTGAGTTACAGACATTTTTTGTTTGCTGAAGTCACTTAGCTGTGGAGGCCCTCTCGAACAGGACTGACTCAAAAGTGAATTACATCCATTGATATTGAAATATTGAAAAGCTGTCAGTATTATTCTATTAGTTTCTACATACATTTATTTTACTTTGCAAACACACAGCTGTTTAGAGGTTAGACTTCTAACATCAGTGCCTATTTTGTTAAACAATCCCATTATTTCTGCAGCAAAAGAAACCTTGCAGTATCCGTATTGTTTGGTTAGAAAGCATAACAACAGTAAATGTCCACAGACCAGGATAAGTCCTCTAACCCAGCTGGTTTCGTTTGAACAACCTCACGTGCGCAAATATTGAATGGGCTGCGTAACTGAGGTGAATTTTCTGCTGTGTCATCAATTCTGCTGTAAAAAAAAAATCTATACATGCCTATAGATGAAAGTGAGCCTGCACTTTTCCACCAAAATGCAACCACGCAGCTAGACAAGGCAACACTCACCGTGTGTGTTAGCCTGGGTGAAATCATGATCCTTTGTCCGTTTAGCACAGCAGAGGCTGGTGAACATGCTGGGGAGTTTGTTGGACTTTGTGTTCGCCTGTTTATCTGTCAAACATCCAGCTTGTGAAAGGCCGTCTCTACTGGTGAAAACTGAGGTCACCAGGTAAATGATCAGTTAGCTGCTTGCTGGTGTGATCTCAGGTAATCAGTTACCACTCTGAAACTGGTCTGCTGAACTTAAGACCACTCTGCAGGGCAGTGTGTGTAAGGTTAGCTGTGAAGCTGAACGGTAAAGGCTATGTTTCATTGACTTGTTGCGTTTATATGAAAAAAAAGACAAGCCATGGAAAAAGAAAGCCCACCCTTATTAAAAGCTTGAGCTTTGGTCTATAGAGGAGTTCATGGTCAATTTAATTAATGCAAGGTCCAAGGAAAAGCCCAAATTATTATCATTCTACCTCTGTGGTAGAAAGTTGGTAAGATGTGTTTGGTTTTTACCATGCTACTGCATTTTGACCTGACAGCTCGTCTTTGGTCTCTTTGGTCCAAAGGATGTTGTTCTAAAAGGTCTTTACAGAGAAAAGCCTTTCTATTGCATCCCTAAACAAGTTATTCTTATTCAGACTTTTTTTATTGTCCTGTCGAGGACTTTAACTTTTAACCTGATAACTGGAGCTCTTGCGTTCCTCTCTGAATGTTGTACCATCTAACGTCTGTTTGTCCGTTTTTTTGCTGCTTATCCGGGGTTGGGTCGCGGGGGCAGCAGCCTAAACAGAGAGACCCAGACTCTCTCCAGCCACTTGAACCAGCTCATACAGTGGAACCCCAAGGTGTTCCCAGGACATCTGAGGAACATAGTCCCTCCAGCGTGTCCTGGGTCTTCCTCTGGGCCTCCTCCCAGTGGGACGTGTCTGGAACACCTCACCAGGGAGGGGTATTTTGCTACAGCATTTATTTCTGGGAAAATTACATAATGACTTCTGCATAATCTTTCTTGCTGTGGAAGTCCAAATTGGTTGGAAATTACCCTTAGCCCTTTCCAGATTTATGGGCAGACACGGCTGCATTTTTAAGGTCATTGCTGATGTCTTTCCATCTTGCTGCTGTGTTAACACACACCTGTATGCCAAAACACAACCATTTTGTGATAATGCACCGTTCATGGCCTCTGCCATTTTTCTTTTTCTTGCCCAAACCTGATTCCCAATAATCATTCAGAACATGAATGCAACTATAAATAACATTCTTACACTGTAGAAGTATGAAGAGTTGCACGATCCTCTCTAGTCAAACTCCAAGTCACATAAAAGCCAACAGACCAACTAGAATTAGCAGGAAACCAAAGAGTGAGGCTCTTCTCCTCTGATTTAATAATGAGGGGATGAAACACATGAGAGGAATCTCCCTCTGAAGGCAGGAAATCCTGTCCCATCATCCTGTCACGTTGATTTCAAAAACAAAAACTCAGCTACAGGAAGCTGCAAACATCACAAACTAATATGAGAAAATATAAAAGCAAAGTCCACCTTACACTAACCTCTTCTGCGGGCCGGTCGCTGGCTCCCACTGTGGTGTGATTGTCTGGTCAGCAGCCTGATGGATTCAGACAGACTCAACATCACCTGAGACAACAACAGCTCCTGGCTGTCCTGGTTTACCTCCAAAAGAGACATTGTCTCCTACGCTATTTTTATCATATACGAGTTCATCAATCGGGATCCTGCAGATCCACAGCCTCTTCCCTCTGTATCGCAGCTGCAAGTGAGGAGTTGTGTTATCTTGTTTCATGGGTTTATCTCAGGAAAAGAGGGGCGGAGGGTGGGCTGTGACAGCAATCCCAAACTGCTAATCTTGATAAACGTGAGCTTGTGTTTGTTCCACTGTCTGGAAATGAGCGCTGATGCTGCTGATTGGTGATGAAAACATAAATTAATTCCACATCATGTTCTTGGTCTCCTTCAGTTTTATACGTCTGGCATTTCTTAAAAGAATACACGTCGACCACTGCTTTGAACAACAGAGCTTCAAATGAGGAAGCAACTGAGAAACCATGAGGTTGCAGACATTTTTGGTCAAACCAAGTAACTCATGTAAAAACCACAATCTGGTGTGAGACATTGCAAAATGTTTTATCTTTAAGAGTATTAGCTGAGGTTTTATATACACCACAACAAATTTAAGGTCAATATCTATGAAACTGACTGAGTCATAGACCCTTCTATGTTTGTGGCGGCCACAAACATAGACTTACAGTTGTGGTCAAAGGTTTACATACACTTGTAAAGAAACATAATGTTATGGCTGTCTTGAGTTTTCAATACGTTCTACAACTCTTATTTTTC
>JAUBOC010000097.1:10715204-10735638 GCA_032275365.1 Anablepsoides cearensis | reverse complement strand
TGATGTCACTTCCTGTTTCACTTTGACTGAGGCAAATTCAAAGAAAAATAGGCCAGTTATGTGACAAAATGGGTAAATTCATGTGCCTCTCTGTACAGATGGTGGCCCTGTGTTTCATCCTGGTGTTGGGCTCCTTCTCTCCCTGTTTCTCTCCTCTGTCTTCTCTTTCTCACTCCTCCTCCTTGTCCTCCTCTTCCTCTCACTCCCCGCCTTCCTCTCATCCTTTGTCGTCAGCGGACCTCTACACGACCAGTCAGGGTACGTACAGAAACTGCTCAGTAACACCAGTTTCACTTGTTTGGAGTATTTTTAGGAGTGTCTAATTTAGATATTGATATGAAAACCTTTAAAATACAAGCAAACTATCAGTATTTAGTCCCAAAAAGGGTCTCAGAGTCCATCTCTATGATATATATATTTATATATATTTTTTTAATTCACCAAAGGTTTTGATTTTCATTCTTGTTTGCTTTAATTCTTCCTTTTTTCTAAGCACTCACTGGTAGGTAAAGCTGACATGATACCACTCCTGTCTGCCAGCAGCCAACGTCTGAGCGAGCACTTAAAATCCTCCATAAAGTTGTTCAAATGTTTTTCTAATTCCTGGCATCTAGAAGTCACAACATCTACACCTTTAAAAAAAGAAGTAGAAAGTAGAATTATATCTGAAATAGCAGAAACAGTAAATTTATGAAATTAGATAAACAGCTGAAACATGTTAAACAAGGCTAATAGAAGCTAAAATTAGCAAAAAAAAAAAAAAAAAAAAAAAAAAGCCGGAAAAAAAAAACAACAGGAAAAAGCACAACAAAGTAAAAATGAGCAGAAATATAACTGAAATAACAGAAAAAGGCTAAAATTAGCAGCTAACAAGTTGAATGTAGTACACAGACAGTGATGGTGGTGTACAAAATGTCAAATTAGCTGAAATAAAGAATAAAAGTATAAAAAGTGACAATATATGGTATAACAGCTAAAACAGCCAGAATGTAATGTAAATTAGCACAAAGAAGCAGAAGGAGCACATGTTTACTGATGAACAGAAAGAAGCTAAAATGGCCACCAAACTGTTGACTTGGCTTGAAAAAAAGTTTAGCTATTAACAGCTTAACAGTAACTAAAATTCCAGCAAACAGCTGAAATTAACAGAAAGCAACTGAAAGAAGCATAAAAAGCTCAAATTGGCAGAAGAATAACATGAGTAGAATTTTAGCTGAAATGGCAGAAAAAAATCTAAAATTAGCAAGAACTAAGGTAAAATTAGTACAAGGAAGTTATAAAGAGAAGAACCAGATCTAAATGTGTAAAGTGCAGCAAAGATTTAGGTTGAAAGAGGTTGAAAATGTCTCGTTTGGGAAGAAAGACCAGGAAGGATGAGCTGGTGTGTTTGTGTGTCACAGTCCGTTCCCGCAGCCTGCTCTTCTACGACGAACAGGCTCCGCTGGAAGAGAGTCCGGTGGTGTCAGGTGGTGAGAGGCTACAGTCAGAGAGCCACTCCCACGTCCAGACGCGCCGACACACAGCCGACGTCCAGAGGAACCGCACCGCTGGGCCCAACTTAGACCAAAGGTACTGAACCCCTCCTCTGCTGCGAGCTTTACACTCAGCTTCAGACTCTGACCAGCTGCTCTTCTCTCCTCTTTAGAGAAACCAAACCAGGCGACGCCTCGGAGGTTTTCTGACTCGAGGAACTTCTCACCCGCTGAAAAAAGCCCCCAAAATGCTCCACGGTTGCAGCTGGTGTCAAAATCAGCCTCCACGTTCCTCTGACCCATCAGCTCATTCAGTAAATCAACCAGACCTCCACATCTTTCATCTCTCTGCTCAAACAATCTGCATTTAAAAAAGGGAATTTGTCATTGAAATTTCAGCTTTTATGCACTAAAATAAACATCTCATCATGTTTAGATTAAACACACAATAATTTTAAGACGTGTCATCAAGTTTAAAGAATTTTGTGTCAGAAATACCTAGGGAACGCCTTAATGTTTTTGTTTTTTCTTATAGAAAAATCCAAAAAAGGCATTATGGGAAATGTGGTCCAAAATGTTACAACTTACACCTATTCTATAAAATTATTTAACTTTTTTACCATTTTCCTCCAAAGTGCTTTAATTATTATTTATCAAAGGGCTCATCATTCACTTATTTTGGCTATCTATACACTTAATTTATTTTTTTATTATTTGTAGAAACAAATCATCAGAAAATAGCAAAAAAAAGTCTTAAATGTTAAATTCCAACTTTATTAAAAAAATGTTAAATGTGAACTAATGATGATGAATTCAACTAAATTAAATAAACCAGTGCCATTTTAAAAAGTGCCTTCCACATTTTTTTGTCTAGTTTGGCCTTAAAATGATGCAACCGATAAATCATTTGTTTATTCCTGAGTAAATATTTGCTCAACATGTCTTTAGAAGTAAAAAAAATAAAGTTTAATTTTCCTAACTGGTTCACGTATTTGGAGGCACATTGTAAACCACTTTGCTGCATAACTGCTAACTTTTAACAGATTTCCCAACCTTTTCGTCCGAATTTCTTGACAAAATATGAATTAAATCCATCTTTCACTTCCATTTCTGTTTTGGAGGCCTTTTTTTAAGAGGGTAAGAAACACAACATAAAAGTATTTTTTTTAGATATAAATTGTATATGTAATATATTTGCAGCATCACCAAAACAGCATATTTAATTTATGCGAGGAAAAAAAATCAGAACTTATTTTTAAAGTTAGTTTATCTTATTATTTTCTTTTTTTTTTTAAATAACGTTTAAAAAAACAACAACAAAAATATGACTTAATATATTTTGATCATCAAAAAGAGCGTATTTCTTTTATGCAGGAAGAAAAAGGAATGGGATTTGTACGTTTGACATTTAGGATGATGTGAAGCTTTACAAAAGTCAAAGTAAAACTTTAACATGATCTGATTGTGTCTTAACTGTAATACAGTGTTGATGTTAAGCTGCTGTCGCATGAACGGAGTTCAAAACTGTTATTTTAATTAAATCACACACACAAAAACAAACACATTTCTGCTCTTAAACATCAATTTCCAAGTATAACGTTACATTTGAGCTCATTGGTGATAAGTGCGCTCATGCAGCAGCAGTTTGTGTTGTATTTATTCATTGTTTGTAGAAAGTCTGTATATATTGATGAAGCCAATCAGGGAACTGAAACATTCCAGGAAAAGTAACACCACTAGCTTTTGTTTTTTTAAATGAAATATTGTCTTTTTATCACCCCTATCCATCATGAAACAACGCCCTCCTTTTCAAAGTAAAACGTTATGGTGTTCCTTCAGAATAAAAGCCATTTAAACAAATAGTTTAGAGTTATTGCAGGTTTTCTGTATTTATTTGTTTGAGTAAACAAAAAGCCCCTTTATTTTCTCTCATATGTACATAAACAATAACTTCATGTGCAGTTGTTGTAAATAAGGGCCGTTTTTTTTTTCTCCTTTTAATTTTGTATTTGTGTCATAACCCTGAATTTTAACCTGTGGAATTTCTTGTTGGGATGATTTTAAAAAAAGAAAGTATTTTTTGGGGGGAGGAAACAAAAAAATAATACAATGAATGGGGTGGGGCTTTTTATATGTAAAAAAAAAAAAAGAAAAAACCTGGACGACAGCAGCCGTACAGGATTTGAACTCTCCATGAATATTTGGAAGAATGTCCTGAGTGTCAGTCATCAAGCACTTCCACAGAAAGGTCCGGTTGTTTTTGAAATGTGTCCTGTTGTCTTGGTTCGTTGTATAGCTCCATGCATGTTCCTCCATATACAAATATGTTATCTTAGTGTAGTCCGTAGAGTAGAAACCAGCAAAATATTAAAAAACTGCATCAGCAACACCGTGTCTGTAGACTTCATTGTTCTTAGTGTGTGAGTAAGGCAAGGGTTTCAGCTGAAGTGTTCCAGGATGATCTGTTTCCGGAGCTCCTCCGCCTGGCTGTCGTGGTCCTCCGGTCTCTGCTCGGGGCCCTTGGGCTGCTCAAGGGGCTCCGTCCTCTCCAGGGTCCAGGCGTCCAGTCCAGATTGGAGCGAGGCGTTGTGGAGGACGCAGCAGGCCAGGAGGATGGATGAGCTCTTTTCCGGAGAGTACTGCAAACCGAAGATGTTGAAAAAGACTTCAGCAAACTAATGTATCAAACGTCTGCTTTAAAAACACAACATGCTAAAATGACTACACTAATCTTCAGTAAAATACCTGTAGGCATCCTTTGGTGCCATCCAAACACCTGAATCTGGTCTGGATCGCCCTGAACGTTCTGTCCACTATCTCATGAGTCGTCGCATGAGACAGATTGTACTGAAACTCGGCGGGGGATTCCGGACACTCGACTGGGGTCATCAACCACTTCCTCAAAGGATAACGGCTGTCACCTTCAAGAAGCAAACCAAAAACTTCAAAAGCTCTAAAACCTGAAAGGTCCAACGACGAGGATGTATCTCTCACCCAGCAGCCAGCCCTCCTCCATGTCCTGCAGCTGTTTGAAGATGGATGACCTCTCGAGGACGACGGTGTCCTCGAGTCCGCCGGGCCACTGCGTTTCAGCGCTGAGTAGCAACCCTCGGGAGTCGCAAACCAGCTGACAGGCTACCGAGTGAAACCCTTTCTTATTCACGTATGAGGAGTCTTCGCTGTTCGGAGCTTTGATGGCAACCTGGAGACTGGATAAATTAGTTACAGTTCCAAAAAAAAAGAATCTGATTAAGAGTAACAGGCATTACAACCTGAACACAATCCAGAACCCCGAGGACTCCTGGAAATCCTGCACCCCTCTGAAACTCCTGAAAGGACTGCTCTCTGTTGGAAAGATCTCTGGAAAATGTAGTTTTCATGTTGTTAACCCACCTTTACTATGAGAACTACAGCTGTCTGAAAAGCTGCAGGAGTACCTGTTGAAGGTGATGAACTGAGGTGCTTTCTCCACCAACGCTTTGGTCACGTTGGACACACACCTGGACATGGACGCCTGGCTGATCCCTATCGTGTCCCCCATAGACGTCTGGAATGAGCCGGACGTGTAGAAGCCCAACGCAGCCAAGACCTGCACCTCAGGACTGATGGCTCTGGACCTCTGGGTTCGTCTGCTCAGAGACTGGCATAAAAAAAAATGTAAAAGTACTGCATGCAAACTTCATCAGGACACAATTAAACCAAAAAATACACACCTCTCTGAGTATTTCTACCAGGTACAAGATGAAGTTTCTTGGAAAGCCAAAATGAGTGAAGAGGAAATTATCCGAGACTGAGTCCAGGTCAAAGCGGTCCAGCGTTTTGTGGCCTCGACCGTGTAGGAGCAAATCACAGTCTAGGATTGCTATGGGGATGGCCATGCTAAGAAGAAAACATGTTTATGCTTGTTGCAATTATGTATTTTCTACAATGCCATCAGAAGTATGCTGGTGCAGGGGCCCTGCTTTATTCTCAGAAACACAGACTAGGATCTAAAGACAAACTTGAAGTTAGAAAAATTGAGACAAAAAACAAAGTGGTAACTAAACACTTGTATGAACCAAAATCCTCTGCAAAAGTAACTTAAGTAAGAGACAATGATGCCTTTAACAAAAAAAGGCCTAAAATCTGCAAATACTCACAAATTTCAAACAATTTCTTCTGGTTCCATATTTAAATGTTTCTTTGTGACTGAGACATAATGCCACAAACTAAAAATACATTTATCAGCTCGTTATCTCTTGAATAAATGTACATCTTTGTAGCATTCAGCATTTTATTGACAACTGGTGACCAGAACTGCACAAGTCAAACATAAGCTTGTCCATTCACTTGTACACTACACAGTGAAACTTTTAAAAACGGGCGTTTTACATTTACATGTTACACAAACATGCTATGCTAACTAGCTCCTAGCTAACTAGCTTCTTTGCACTTGAGCTAACGTTTTTAACTTCTAGTTATTCTGAATAAAACTGCATTGATAGATAATATATCTCAAATTCAGAGCATATTCCATAAAATATTAACCAACACGCTTACCTTCAAAATAAGCAGCATTTGTCAACCAAAACAAGGCACAGGCATACACTGCGATACGCTCCCACAGATTCGATACATTAAAAAAAAAATCACATTATTTATTTATTCATTTATTATACTTGCAAGTTTAATGTATTTAGGTAATATATTTTTTTTCTTGCCAAAACTATCTTGACACAACAATTATTTAGCGAAAGTGCCATTGAGAAATTGCGGCTACACAAACACGTCGACATGGTGAAGATAAACAGAAAAGTAGCGCATCGGCTGCTGTTATGTAGCTCTCACGTCGACATATGAATTCTTGTAGAAAAGACTGTTGGTGTCCTTTTTATTGAATATACTCGTGTTTTATTGAAGGCTCGTCGTAAAGGGATCAGCTAATGTAAGTTTTGCCTGTGTTTTCCTGGGAAGCTTTTAAACGTACGTTAGATTATTTAGCTAGTCGGCTAACATTAGCTACAAGCTACTTGAACAGTGAGTCACTCTTCAGTCCCTCTGCAGCAAACTGTAAACAAACAGCAATTAACCCAGAAATGTCTATAATTGTGACTTTATTTTTGATAGGTGGCGTAGTGCTAAATACAATAGCTGTCATGTTGGATCATAAACGATCTCAGAATGTTATTCCTTTATTTACGAAGCGATGAGGCCTCGTTTGATACAGTTCTGTAGGGTTCAACTACTGTGATAAGTATTTTGTATTAGTAAAACGGAATTTGTTCCCTGTTATTGTATTCTAATTGGAAACAGTTTTAATGCATTGTAGGGGAAACAATTTGCTTAGAAGTATTTTATTATTTGGGTCATGTTTGTCTGTTGCTAATTAAAATGTATTTATTGTAATTTTGCTGAAACAAAATTCACCATTGCTATTCAGGTCAAGGTGCTCCCAAAAGCATCGTCCATGCACCAAATGTCAAACAGCGTATGACTTTTTGAATACCTTTCATCAGCATGTTTGGCTCACATGAATACATCCATTTATATTCCACTTATAACAGAGTCAGCTTGATGAGCAGGGAGGCCCGGACCTCTCATTTCTCTTCCAGGTGTATTCCAATGCTTTCCCAGGCCAGTCTGTTGACAATAGTCTCTGAGGCGTGCGTTGGGTCTTCACTGGGGTGTCCAAAAAACATCCCTGGGTGTCATTCTCTGAAACACCTCAACTGGTTCCTTTGGATGTTTAGGAGCAGCAGCTCTACTCTGAGTCTTTCTGATGACTGAACTTCTCACCCTATCTGTAAAGGAGAGTCTAGACTCCCTGTGGAGAAAACTCATTTACACAAATACAGGTGGTTGACCTGTATTTGTGATCTCGTTCTATCTGTCACTATCAAGTGGGACCATACTGGTGAAAGAAGGAATATAGAGACTGACAGGTAAACAGAGAGCTTCACCTTACAGCTCAGCTCCCTCTTCACTACGATGGACTGGAGCAGAGTCCACAGTACTTCACAGATCCGTCTGTCAGTCTGTTCTTCCCTCACTCCTCACAAAACCCTCCTTCCCTTGAGGCATAGCCTCAGTTCACCCCTTTTCTGACTGAGGATCACATTCGCTTCACTCTCTGCTTCAAACCACTCACTGAAATCATTAGGCTTTTTTTTTTTTTTTACATTTTTCTTATTTGAATGTTTTGTCTCCTCTGATTACAGGTTTGTGACAACATGGACAGTGACCTGAGTCCACAGGATAAAAAAGACTTGGACAAGTTCATCAAGTTTTTTGCCTTGAAGGTAAAAAAAATTGTTTTCATTTTTTTGGTTTGTTTTAGTCTAAAAGGTGTGCCTACTCTGAGTGCTAAAAATAACACTGCCCTCAGTGTTACTTTTTATTCTGTATGGAAAAGTCTATATGAAATGTTAGTGAGGACTGCTCATTACACCTGTCTGTATATCTGTAGACGGTCCAGGTGATAGTCCAAGCTCGCCTCGGAGAGAAGATCTGCACTCGCTCGTCTTCATCTCCCACCGGCTCGGATTGGGTAAAATAACTCTTTTTGTGTACATTTTTTTTTGTCTTCAGTTGTAAAATAATTTTGAGTTTTAATTGCCCCCCCCTCTCCTAGTTTAATTTGGCCATCAAAGACATCCCAGAGGTCACTCATGAGGCCAAGAAGGCGCTGGCTGGTCAGCTTCCTGGCATTGGCAGATCCATGTGTGTTGAGATCTCCCTGAAAACATCAGAGGTAAAAAAACAAAAAAATAAACAGTGGCTTTAACTTATTTAGGTGTGTTCAAGTGTTATGTCCGTTTTGATGTTTCTGTCCTCTGTCAATCAGGGTGACTCGATGGAGTTAGAAACTTGGTGCCTGGAGATGAATGAAAAGTGAGCAGCTTTTTTTTTTTTTAATTGCTGGGGAATTTTCAGTAAAATGAATAGTTTGTATTTCTGTAACACTGCACAGAAAACACACATGCTGTAATAATTCTGCTCCTCCTGCAGGTGTGACAAGGACATCAAGGTGTCCTACACTGTTTATAACCGTCTCTCTGTCCTGCTGAAGTCTCTGCTGGCCATCACCAGAGTTACACCTGCCTATAAGTTGTCCAGAAAGCAGGGACATGACTATGTCATATTATACAGGTCATCCATCCTGCTCTGCTGCTGAAACTTTACTCAAACTATCAATACTTGTATCTGAAGGCTGCCTCTTGTTGTAGGATTTACTTCGGGGAAGTCCAGCTGAGTGGATTAGGAGAAGGTAATTTTCAGCTTTTGATTTGAAGATGGCTGCTTAAAAAAAGTGCCAGTTTTCTATTCACATACTGTCAGAAGAAGAATCAAGACAAAAAAATCAGAAAATAGTAACATGAGAGTTAGGATGGGAAATGAACTGACCTGTCTTTGGTAAACAGTTAGTTTTAAAGTCAGTAATAAAGCCTACAGACTGGGTTTGATACGGTTATTACAACATGCTGTGTTTGTGAAGGATTCCAGACGGTGCGTGTCGGCGTCGTCGGCACTCCCATCGGAACGGTCACCCTCTCGTGTGCGTACCGCATCAACCTGGCCTTCATGTCCAGCAGGTGACCCCGACACACACACACACACACACACACACACAGTTCTTCCTCATAGGCAGTGGTAAGTTTGTGGAGCTAGAGTCAGAGCTGAGCTGCTCTGCTGTCCCTCTGCAGGCAGTTTGAACGGGCAGCTCCCATCATGGGCATCATCGTGGATCACTTTGTGGATCCTCCCTGCGGCAACCAACATGCAGCCAACATGGGACATCCCTGCAACTACAGGTAGCTTTGAGGGGAACAAAAAAACAACAACCCCCAAACCAATCTAAAACTGTAAGTTTTCAAGCGTGTTTGTGCGAGTGAGCTTCTGCGTCCTCAGAGCGCCGGACGAGGAGGACGGAGGAGCGTTCGCTGAAGTTCAGGACTCGCAGGAAGTCTGCACCACCTCCTTCTCCACCTCTCCTCCATCTCAGGTAAAACATCAAATGAAGGAAACCCCGCCCTCGCTCTCCTTTTATTGCGCCTTTTCTTAACTTGTCGGGACTTCTCTCCATTTTTACGCCTGTTTATGGTTTCACTCTCTTCTCTCCCTTTTTTCTTTTGGTGTTTTTACGTTTGTTTGTGTGAATGGTCTCAGTGTGTGTGTACTCTGAGTCCCTCTCCTTCTAAACTGTCCAAGCCCCTCCCCCTGGACAGTCTGCAGCTCCCATTGGCTCCTGGACTTGTCACTCACAATGTGAGTCTATGCTGGCCGTTGATGGTGTGTGGAAAACGTGCTGAACTTCACCGATTGCATTTATCTTTTAGTTTTTGTTTTTCTCTTGGTGTTTTGTTTCCATCACTCGTCCTGTAGCTTGTAGAAGCGTCAGTGTGGTTTTATCGTCACCATCACTTGTAGCAAAGTAGTGAAGCTCTTCATGCTTGACTGGAGCCTCAAACATTCCTGCTGCTCTGTGGTCAACGTTTCCTCTCTGTGTGTCTCCAGCTGTATGCCTCCAGGTTATCCTACCAGCCCACAGCTTTAGGAGGAGCTGCCGAGTTCTGTCACCCTGCAGCCACCAGCAACCAGGTGATGCACCAGCACCACACCTAACCTCAGTTCATTCAAAACAGAACAGTGAGTTGTTGGCTGCACAAACGGGTGAGTTCAAGTTGGAAGGCTTTTTAGGTGAAACATGGAAAACAAGATTAGGAATGACTGTGTTCAGAAACATCTTCACCCATAACTGAGGGACATAATATATATTTTCATGATTTGTTTTGAATTTTGAGTGTTTGTTGTCAAACATGTGCTTCTAAATGATGATAAATGTTCTGAAGATGAGTGGGGCCAGAATTCTAAGATTAAAGTCTGCTTCTGATATTAAAATCTGAATTGTGCTTTATTTTCTCAGAGTTCTGAAATTAAAGTTAGAATTCTTAGAATTAGGTCAGAATTCTGATGTTAAAGGTAGAATTCTGATAAAAAGAATAAAATCACAATTCTTAGATTCTGACTTTCTCTAAAACCCAAATCATTTTCTCATAATTCTGAAAGTTAGAATTCTGAAAAAAAAAAACTTGCATGGTTACCATAACCTGTTTCCAGATTGACCTCTTCAGCTTGAATGTAATTCAGTTTTGTATTGTTCAGGTCTTACAAGCTGGTAAAGAAGGCGGGGTGGTTCTGGTTCCCTCTCAGCCTCCTCAGGGAGCTGAGGTTCATCTGACAGTAGAGAACGCCCCCAACACCCCCAGCAGCAGGTAAAACCTCCTGACATCCTTCAGATCAACTCCTGCTAACCCAGTTTTTACATTTTAACAAGTTTATTTGTGTAGATGTTACAAAAAGAGGAACATATGAAGGAAAGATTTGTTTGGCTCATGGTTTTTTTAATGACATATTAATGCTTAGTCAGCATTCATGCTGATGTTTTTCTTTTTATATTTTTTTAGATTGAAACAACTTCACTAAACCTTCAGCTATTTCAGCTTAGATTTTATTTACCCTTTTTATACTCAAGTCTTTAAAACTTCATTGTTCCTTTAAATCTTCAGCTTATGTACATTGTTTTTGTATTTTAGCTACTTTTCTGCAAGTTTTAGCTTGTAGCAATTGTTTTGCAATATTTAACTATTGTATTATATTTGTAGCTTTTAGCCACTGTTTTGCTAGTTTTAGCTATATGTCTTGTTAGGTCTAGCCGTGCATTTTGCTTTCTTGAACTTTTTCTGTTACTTAGTTAGTTTTATTTGTTGCTAACTTTAGCCTTCTTCTTAGCTAAGTTTAGCTGTTTGCTTTTGTTTAGCTATATGTTTTGCTAAATTTGGCTTTTTCTTTTGCTAACTTTAGCCTATCTATGGTTAGCTTTTTGCTTTGTTTTTGGCCTATTTTAGCTTTTGTTCTGATTGTTATACCTTTTACACATCATTCGTTGGTCATCTTGCAATTTCTCAGAAAGTGCCACTTGTTTTTTTTTTTTAATTTGCTGTTGTTTCTGGGTTTTACTGTGGTTTGGGTTTCAGTTGTTCTGGTCTGTCCTCACAGTGGCGATGAAGACGGCCTGCTGCAGAGCAGCGAGGGGAGGAGGGATGAAGAGAGGAGGAGCGTCTCTCCCTCCGACCCGGTGGAGTCTCTCAATGCGTTCACACGGAAGGTTGGAGCGTTTGTTAATAAACCCAGCACACAGGTAAACAATAACACCCACTTTATCCATGTCCTTTATGTTTCTACAGTAAAGTGATAGCAGGTGTGTGTGTGTGTGTGCGTGCAGGTAACAGCGGGCAGCCTTGACCTGCCTTTTGCTGCGTTTGCTCCTCGTGGACTGGACTCAGAGGACACTGACCCCATGGTAATCCTCAGAACTGTTACAACCTTTACAAACCTCTCAGGTCATGAGCAGCAGGTGAGAATGTGTTTGTGTGTTTTGGGTCCAGGTCCACCCCCCAGACTCTCCTCCCTGCCAGTCTCCCCTGCAGGCCAGCCTTCACTCTCAGGGCTCAGACGGGTCGGCGCAGCCCGATGACTTCGTCATGGTGGACTTTGTGAGTGTTTACCACGCTGAAAAAAAAAAAGACGTAAACGTTTTTTGTTCGTTGGAGACCTTAAAATCACACCTCCGTCTCTATCTCCAGCGTCCAGCCTTCTCTAAAGACGACCTGATGCCGATGGACCTGGGCACCTTCTATAGAGAGTTTCAGAACCCCCCGCAGCTGGCCAGCCTCTCGCTGAACACCAGCTGCCAGTCGATGGCTGACGACCTGGTAAATAAAAGACCTTCTGTCTTTCTCACAAAACACCAACATGGCTAACCCTGTTTGTGCCGTCCGTCTGCAGGACTCGCTGCCGGAGAAGCTGCGGGTGTACGAGAAAAACATGGACGAGTTTGACGCGTTTGTGGATATGCTTCAGTAGGAGAAACGGACCACCTGCGATAAACGGATAATCACAGAAGAGGCAAAGGTGGACATTTAGTCCTGGAGAGAATTAACTCTACTACTCGACTACATGATCGTAATTAGTCTCGAAGCTCTTTTTAGTTTTACTCTCATCAGTCTTCTTCACTGTAAATACTGTACTAAATCACTGACCTTTTATTCCCCTCGAGGCACAAATCATCACTCGTAACTTAATGAGTTGCACCTTTTACGCATTGGACAGACTTCTGATTCTCATCACTCTTTTAGTAAAGCTGCTGTAATTTATTCTCCCTCCCTGCTGAAAGCTACCAGGTTTCCTTTACGTCACATCAGCGATGTTCCTCTACGAGTCTGGGGAAAACGCAGAGGTTTGCCCAGCTGGTCTGGGAAATGAAAAACAAATTTAAGGTGGAATGATTGCAGCTCTCAGCGTGTGCTGAACTGCAGTCATTACGCTTCAAACTAAAGCACCATCTCTATGACAAAACACACATTCATGTCTTTATTTTTTGTCATCTAAATGGATGATTTTAGCATCTTTAAGTCTAAACAGGATGCCAAGTTAGAGCTTTTACAATGAGTTTAAATCTCTCGTTTAAATCCAGTCGTGAAGGTTTGATTTATTGGACGTTAGACTAATGGTGTTCTGAACGCTTGTGTATATTTTGTGAATTTGTAAAAAAAAAAAGAAAGAAAATAGGATAAGCATTTCCAGATGTGCACAGAAAGGTTGTCACGGCTGGTTGAGCTTTAATTGAAACCTGTTTGTGTAGTTGTCTTAATAAAGCATGACTGCTCTGTCTTCAGGTTACCAGCATCATCTTTGAGGAGTTACAGGTCAGAGGAATCTTGTGAAAGTAGCAGAGACCTGGGTTTTCCTTTGTGATGCTCACAGAATAAACTTTCCATGTAGCATCTGACATGATAAAAGCTGAAGGCTGCTATATAACAGCCCCCTTTACAGGCTGTTGAGACCCTCACATCTCCACTGGGATAAACTAATCATTCACTAAACTTACAGCACCACCTGCTGGTGTTAGGGTGGAATCTGTGCAAAAGGAAAGGAGTTCCGATAACTGCATCATCAGTTCAGCTTTTAGTAAAGTAAAAGTTGTAGCTGAAGTGTTTTCATTAGTCAAAAGCAGCACATGTGGATTATTACCACGTTCTAAATGTAAAACTCTTTATAGGTTTTTTATTATTTAAAATAGATTTTTGGTATCATGTTATCCCCTCATCAAAAACATACCCAGACTGTTGCTTTGACTCATTCATGCATCTGAAAAATCCTTGAATCTCCTGTGGCCATGTGGAGCTGCATAGACACTTGCTGGTACAAAGCACCGCCTATTTGTACAAAGCTCCTCCCTGAAGTTCAGTCTGCAGCCGAGCTCCTCCCTAGAGGTCCTGATGCAGCTCAATACTCCGAGCAGAAAAATCTAAAAAAAAAAAAAAAAAGAGTAGGTCAGTAGTAGATTTTGTCTCTTCTCTAAGACTTCTTCAGTTCTCCAGACGGCACAGACCCAGCTACTGAACCGAGTGAGACATGCTAACTTCACACTCAAAGATGTTTACATTATTCATTCACACACACTGAGGGTTACGACCAGATTTTTTTTGTTAATTCCGAGATTAAAGTCGTAATATTACAACTTTAATCTCCTAATATTACGACTTTAAACTCGTAATATATGCAGTTATCACTGCATTAAAATGAGGAATGTTGAGCAACTTGTCAAGTTGTTCTTTGGTATTACTATTTAAATACATTGTTAATTTTTTTGCACATTATCATCAAATTATCAATAGCAGGACTTGGAAATTGTGCAAACGACTATAAACAGAAGCCGTATTGTAATTAATGGATGCATTGACTGAGTTAGTCACGTAGCTAACAGTGACCCAGGTCATTGCAAACTACTTAATAAACAGACACATGGCTGTAAACAGCAGATGTGGGTAAAATAGGCCTAAGGAAATGAGGAACGGGAAATAGACACGTCATGATTATGACTTTTTTCTCGTAATATTACGACTTTAATCTCATAATAATAATAAAAAAAATCTCATTATGTGGCCCTAATACTCAGTCGTAGAGGGTTGAAGCTTTAGAAGCCAAAGAAGAACAAAGCTGATAAAAATGAACACGTCTGGATCAGACCACATTCCAGCAGGTTATGGAGTTCACAGAAAAGTTGCGCTCCTCTCAACATATAAAGTCCAAGACCCCACAACAAAAGTTTACTTCACTGGTAACCCGTCAGTGCCTTCACAATCCCAACAACACACCGGAACACAAGCACATGTCAGGGAGACAGAGCAGTGGGTGAAGAATTTATCTGACAGTTCACAAAGCCAATCCTCACCAGGAGACTGAACTTTGCTCAGCAAGGACGAGAACATCATCATCATCCTCACAGCAGACAAAGGAAGGTGCAGTGATTTTGAACCAGAAAGACTACCATGAGAAAGTTACAACTCTCCTTAGTGACCTAACCACATGCTGAAAACAGATCCAGGAAGTGGTTACCAGGAAAAGTTGATAGAGTGCCTGAAAGGTTTGGAGCAGGACAAATAGACCACATTCTGTACCACAGACTGTACCCAGGAGAGGCCACTCCTAGTTTGTAGGCAAACTCCTGGTGGAACTGCACGCCTGTTGAGCTTGTAATAGTACGTCTCTGTCCAGTCCTTTCTGCATTTAAAAATCCTTTCAAGGAAATGTATTTTTGGACGACAAGGACACTACCTACAACACTCCTATGAAAGGTTGTAGACGACACAGAGCATTTGAGAAGATGTGCTGAAGTGGGAGTGTTGGAAACAGTAGGAGGTTCTTAAGGTTTAAATAGACCATGGTACAAGGTCTATATTATTTTTGATATACAGTCAACTCCAGAAGTATTGGAAGAACAAGTCAAATTCTGGTCTTTTTGTTGTTCACTGAAGATATTTGGGTTTAAGATCAAAAGATGAGCACGAGACAAGAGTTCTGAATGTCAGCTTTTATTTCCTGGTATTTACATGTAGATGTGTTAAACAACTTAGAATATATCACTGTTTGTAAAACACCACAGCATTTTTAGGTGAGCAATTGGAACATGTGATTGACAGGTGTTTCTTATTGACCAGGTGTTTCCTTTAAGGTTGATTGTTCAAACATTAAATAGTTCTGCATGACTAGTCTACTTTATGGCCTGAGTTTAAACCTATAAAGTAGATTTTTCTTGTTAAAGAAACATGAAGACCAGAGAGCTGTCTATGGGTGAAGGTATCACAATCTAGAGGCCATACACAGAGATGCAAACCACTCATCAGTAAGAAGAATCAGAGCCAGACTGAAATTTACAAAAAGGTACAGAGATGAGCCACATAAGTTCTGGAAGACAATCTTCTGGACTGATGAGACCAAGATCAATCTCTACCAACGTGATATAAGACCAAAGTGTGGAGAAAAGGAGCAGCTGATGATCTGAAGCGCAGAAGCTCATCTGTGAAGCACAGTGCAGGTAACGTCATGGCTGCTCCTGGAACAGGCTCATTAATATTTAGTGATGATGTTACTAATGATGGTATCAGCAGAATGAATGACAGAAAGATTTTGTCTGTTAATTTATGGAGAAATGTACCCAAACTGATCTGAAGGAATTTATCGTGCAGCAGGAAATAGACCCAAAACACACTGCCAACAAAAGTAAAGACTTCTGTCTGGTACAGCCTCACAAATGAAGAATCAACAGTTTGGTGATTGGTTGCAGGCTGGATGCAGTCATTGCAAGCAAAAGGTTATACCACCAAATATTAAATGTTATTTACTTTATTTGTTCCTTTACTTTTGCTGACCTAGAAATGCTGTGGTGTAATACAAACTGTGATAATCTTAAGTTGTTTAACACATCTACATGTAAATACCAGGAAATAAAAGCTGACATTCTGAACTAATCTCATGTTCAAATTTGGATCTTAGACCCAAATGTCTTCAGTGTGCAAAAAAAATAAATAAATAAATTAGACTTGGTGTTCCAATACTTCTAGAAGAGACTATACGGCATTTTCATAATGGTTGATTGTAGGGCTGCTACGAGTATTCGATTAATCGACGACTAATCGATTATTAAAATAATCAACGACGTCGTTTTTTTTTTTTTACTTTGTTTTTCTATCCAAACTGCTTTGACACCTTCCACTGCCACATCTGCCTTTCTGTATTTGACACACAGGTGCAGTAGTGGTAACCAGGTTAGGCTGTGGACGTCACCAGACATGATAGACAGGCTCTAGTATCGTGATTACCTGACAGACTAAATAAATACAGGAATTTCAATTAGAAAAGAATTTGATATTTTTCATAATCTTTATAGTAATCGACAATCAAAAACTAATCGTTAATGAATCAATACAATTAGTCATTAGACTAATCGATTAATCGTAAAAAATAACCGTTTAGGACAGCACTAGTTGATTGTGGTATAGAATTCAATATATGCTTACAAAAGAATCATTTAGACCCTAAACTGTTTTAAAGCTCAGCTGGCAGAATGTTGCAACAAATAGAAAGTGAGTTTTTCCAAACAATACTGCAGTTTAAGTTTTATGAAGATCGTGCTACAGTCTGATGTTCCTGCTAAGATTTAATGTCAGACCTTTAAAGTTTATTGGTTTAAGATCAAACACAAGACAAGTAGTCATTTTTCCTTTATGTTAATAAAAAACAAAAACAAAAAAGCAGAATTCTCAATTGTAATTTTATTGTTGGTGGTTGTTTTTGAAATTCCTTGTCGTGTCTGCAGGACTGACTCCAAAGGGTTAAAAACCATGGTGTTGAGTTTAAAGGTAGCGCTCTTTACAATCACGTATCTCTAACCTGTCACACTGAGGCTGTGAGCGACTGCAGATTACAGTCTTTGTCCTTCAGATGCTTCCTAAAATAAGAAAAAAAAAAAAAAAAGGGCCGTGGAACAGTTTCACTTCCTGTGAGCCTCCATTTGGAAAGCTACGAAGGAAACAATCCTTAGATCAACCCTCCCAGGCAACGTTAATGTAAATCTAACTACAGTATGTATATTTCCTAGAGTTAGCCACTGAAACATGCCGTTACGTTGAATCCTACCCCCTGAACTGTGGCAGACAGATGCCACCATCTCCCCAGGTAGCACTGAGAACATGGAACAAAATAAAAAAAAATTCACAGGAGACAGGCAGTGTAGCCCAGTGTGCACTTGCACCTCTTTTAGCAGCTCAGTCCAGAAAAAAGTCCCCCCCCCCTGCTGCAGCCCCTCCCCCTTGAGCCTGACAGTCCAATGAGGTGGACTCAGAGTTCCTCTGGGCCAAGCGTTGGGGAACGGTTTGGAAAAAAAAGTCCAGATAAACATGTTGCGCTAATTAGAAAGGGTGACTCTTCTTCCCACTTCCATAATTACACAACCCAAGTCTTTGAAGTGGATGGCCAATGTCCACCAGGTGTGTGTGTCCAACCTGCTCCCCTCCATCAGCTCAACGTAGGTACAGGTGAGAGGTTCTGAAGCCGGCATCCAAACACGCTCCAGGATCAGAGCAGGAGGAAGAAGAAGGGAGTGTGTGCAAGATCCAGGAACTCAACTTTTCTTCATGGGCTTTTTTTCCTCAAGCAGGGAAATGTGTGTATGTGTGTGTGTGGAGAGAGGGAGGGAGGAGGGTGTTCAGGCAGTATTCAGTAGATCCTGGATGGCTTTCTGCTGTGACTCGTTCAGTGTTGAAACACACTGAGTCCATAACCCTGCAGACACCTAGAGAAAAACAAACATTTAGTTTCAGAATGGCTTTAAAAAGAAATATCAATAAAAAGTGAATTTAGTGCAGAACCTAAAACTGACAGCCCACCTGTACTTGACGAATAACGTTTGCCAGACGCTTACTGCATGCATCTTCAGTTTTAACAGATTCGTTGGCGACCCCGTCGGCTATGATGAGGAAAATTTTAGGAAGGTTGGAGTTGTCTGGTCCGAGGACGATGGGGTTGTTGCTGTGGGAGAGAAACGGCATCAGGAACAAAACAGTTTAAGTATTGTGAGCGGAGGCAGGTGTTCATTCCGTCCTACCTTTCGATGAGGTCACACAGAAAGTCAAACGTATGGACGGCCTCCTCTTTGTCTTCTTTGAGCGGGAGCCAGCTGAGCCAGTGAGGAAGAACCTCGTTGGCATTGACGCACTCGGGCCGAAACCTCATGAGCTTCCCAACGGCAGAGATGCAGTTCTCTGTGGCGTTGACGTTCTCCTTCGACCGCGAGTCGGCTGCCTGGATGACTCCGACCAGCAGGGGGAGAGCCTCTGCAACCAGAAACAAAGTCAGTTAAACTGGAACTTAAAAAAAAAAAAAAAAAAAAAGAAAAATGGAGGCTAGACAAATGATCAGCGTCACACCAGTGCAGAAAGGGCGATAATTCTCTCCTCCAAACTGAGCCATGACCCCAACGCCATAAGCAGCCGCCTGCCGAACCTCTGGGCTGGAGTCGCAGAGAGACTGCAGCATCGGCCTCAGGAAGTACTCTGCATATTTGAAGGAGGAGGGGCTGCAGTGTTCTACGACATCATCAAAAATGCACAAACCCCACTGTCTGTCTGCCCATGGTCTGTTGGGACACTGAAGACAGGAGACACATGTTTACTTCCTGCTCCTGGTAGAAAACAACTAATTACCATCTTATCTAACTTACTATGAGCTGGACGATGAGCTGCAGCAGCTGCTCGAACCAAGGCAGCACCTTTTCTTTATAGCTGCTGAACACCGAGTGCAAGATGTCCGACACTTTGGTCAGGATGTACACGTCATTCTCATCCTGCAAACAGGAGACCATGAAGGCTGGAAACATTTAAAAACTATTGTCTAAATAAAACTGAACATTTACCTCATCTTGTAGTGTTTCCTCCACCTGCTCATCATAATCCTCATCCTGTCTCTTTGCTGTGAAGCAAAGTGTTTTCTCATTAAGCACAGTTCAAGTTTTATATCTACAAGGTAAAACAGAGGAAATAAGCACTCAGGAGCCTCACCCTGTCTTAGCTCCTGGTTTTTAAAGTGCTCCTCCAGCTTCCCTTTAAGAATGCCGCTCAGCTCCTCAAAATGCTCGTTGTTCAGACAGCCGTCTCCCATCAGCTCAATGCACTAAAACAATTCAGACAGAAAACGTCTTTTATAATGTGTCGTAGCTTTATGAGGGTTTCTGCTTCTAAAACGTGTCGCATTACCTTGGCAAAGGAGTGCATGATCTCTGACAGGACGTCTGAGTCAGGCTCTGTGCCGATGGCCTTGATGAGGGCGTCACACATGAAGTGCCACATCTGGGTGAGGTACTCTGGTCCTCGGACCCGAGCGCACTCCAGCAGCAGGGGCATCGATTCGGCTGCTGCCACTCGCACACGTGAGGTCAGTTAAAGAAACAACCGCATCTTATTTTCAAGCCTGTATCTACTGTGTTCAAACACTGATTCCATAGTCCCTGTTTTCAACACCAGATGTGTGAGGTTTGAACCAGGAAATCAAAAGGATATCATCGTGGAAGTAAAACTTCAGCAGAGGAACCATCAGCTTCACCACCTGCTCGGTGTACTCCACAAAACCCTCCTTTAGCTCTTTGGCATAGCAAACCTTGAGGAAGAAACCCAGGACAAGAGAGGGTTTATTAACTGAAGTCACTTTCAGCAGGTTTTATTTAACAGATGCTCAAAACATGTCTGCTCACCAGCATCTGACAGGCTGTGGCCTTCTCCTCCAGGCCTGCTGTCTTAATCCCAAAACTCTGCTGGTCTCCCAGGTTTACAAACTCCCATCCTTCATCCTCCGATATGTTCTCCATGTCCTGAGCTGAAGAGAAAAGACATTCAGTCCCATCTCTTCAACATCCAGCTATGATCCAAACATTGTGGTTTTAAACTTTAAATCAGAAACAGGGTTCGTACACTTTTCCCACAGTAAAAACCAAGCACTTTTCAAGCATTTTCAAGGTAAATTTTCAAACTTTTCCAGCACCAAATTTCAGAGCAGTCTCATCACTTTGTCTTGTTCCATTGAGTTTTATA
>JAUBOC010000097.1:10662512-10677257 GCA_032275365.1 Anablepsoides cearensis | reverse complement strand
CACACACACACACACACACACACACACACACACACACACACACACACACACACACACACACACACACACAGACTCACACACAGACTCACACCCAAAATCAGCCTCCTAAGTCATGGGGACAGGGCTTTGGTCTCCACAAAGAGCAAAGGTCCCCACGAGGCTGCATTTTCCTGAAAAATTGCCCCCACTAAGTGCCAAAAACATGGGTGCACACACACACACAGGTTTGTTTTTATATCTCCGTGGGCACCGTGGATTGACTTCCATTCATCGTCTGGTAATTGTATATCCTAACCCTAACCATTTACCCTAAAATTAACCTCACAGGTACTTTAGGTTAGTTTTAGGGTCAGGTCAGAACTGATGTCAGTTTTAAGGTCAGAACCTAAAACCTACCCCATGAGGCTGCGTTTTTCTGAAAATTGGTTCCAATGATGTAGCAAAAACGTGTCCACACATGCACACACGTTTGTTCTTCTGTCTTCATAGGGACTTTGCATTGACTTACATTCATTTACCCATCATATCATATAGTCTAACCCATCAGGGTTAGGTTTATCCTAAACCTAACCACCTCAGTACATACCCAACACTAGACCTAGCTTCAACTCAAGTCCCACCGTAAATTGAACCCATGACCCACCAACGGTATTTCCCCTAATGGAGACCAGGCTTTTGTCCTCATAAGGAACAGTGGATCTTCACCAGGCTGTGTATACTGAGAAAATGATAATGATAATACAGACAAACATATTAACAAAGTTACTTTACTTCTTTGTTCCACACAGTTGAAAGAATGCTGGCTTCTGTGAATTAGTAGTGGGCTGCACTGAGGAATCAATGTTTTGATAAAGTAACGTTGCAGTTACGTCAACCTAAAAATATATTTTTATCCTGGTCTTCAAACAGTATCATGATTTTGGTCTTTTTGCTCTTATTTACTGTAGCTCAAAGCAAATGTAAAGTACCTACAGTAGGCTTGACTTCATATCTTAGCAAAAGCTGGAGTGTCCAACCCTGGTCCTTGAGGGCCACTTTTCTGTATGTTTTAGATGTTTGTCTTCACCAACACACCTGATTTGAATGAGTGAATGACTAACAGGCCTCTGAAGAACTTCAACACAACTCCCACACTTCCACGTCACTGGTTTACAATGCTTCTCTGCTTTCTTCTCCTCCGTTTGTAGCATTCACTTTGTTTCAGTTAGTGGCTGTGGGCTCAGCCAGCTTCTTCGCTGCAGCTCTCCTCTCTGGACTGGCTTTCTCTTACTGCCACCACCTGAACCGTCCATCAGCTGAGTCCGCGGTCATCCACCCCAGCACGCCCAACCACCTCACCTACAACAAGCAGGGCAATGCCACGCCAAAGAACGAGAAATACATCCCCATGGAGTTTAAGGTTGGCTACGTCGATGCTTTATTAGGTTTGAAAATATAATTTTATCTTTGTTGAAACATTTCTCTGATCTGCAGACACTCAACAAGAACAATCTCCATGTGAACGATGAGACGTGCAACCACTTCTCCTCCCAGCTGGCCTCCAGTAACATGTTCACCACCACCTACTACCCTCCATGCGTGAGCAAATACGACTTCCATCCCGACTCTCCCTGCAGGTCCTACATGCACAGCTGAGAGGAACCCTTTTTAGTCTCCTCATCTCCATGAAGGCTTGATGAATACAATGGTTTCAACTAATCAAAAAGTAAACACCAAAATGTTTTACGGTTACATTTTCTGGAAGTCTTGAATCACCCAAATGACTCAAGATTTAGTTGGTTTTATTTGCTCAGGATATCAGATTAGCCTAGCCTAATTTCAGGATCAGCATTTTGTATGTTGCTTAGTCAATGGACATTTAAGTTTTTCCATCTTTTCATCTTTAAGCCACAGTTTATGCAGTGGTTCATTAAACAGCTACCAAAATACAGAAAGAACGTAGAGATCCTACATAGCAAAATTTGTCTGGACCAGTTCTGGCCCAAACAAATACCGCAAAGCATGCCAGCCCTTTGGTGGCTCAAATGTGGTTTGCCATGCACAGGCCAGCACCATATAAACCAAACCACAACCTGGCCAGTGTGGCATGCCATCTTTAAAACAGCGCCATCATTGCCAGATCTGGCCCACATCTAGTTGACAAACCACTTACAATGCCAACAGTGCCAGCTTAACACCAGATCTGGTCCACACCTGTCTGCTATGGGAGGTATGGTTCCATCATGTAAACGTTTTTGGCTAAAATCTGTCACTGCACTCTAAAAAACAGATGTTGGATTTACTTAACCATGTTATGTGACCTGGTTCCACTGAGTTAAGTAAATTCAAAGCAACATGCAGTACTCATGTTCTTTGGTTAAAAAATGGGTATATTGCTTTGATTTTACTCAACTCAGTTAAGTGGAACCAGGTCACATAACATGGTTAAGTAAATCCAACATTTCATTTCTTAGAGTGTGTGTCACCATCGTTTCTTATTCTGTGAAGTAAATGTCCATGGTTTTTACATTGACTGAAAATGAAAGTCTACGAATTAGTTTAAAAAAGAGACAAAACAAGATCAACTTACAGTTCCTTAAAAGTTTTCAGACCCCTTAAACTTTTCTACATTTTTGTCACATGACTAAAAATGTCACACAGCATGCCTATGTATTCATGTTTCAGGTCGTTGTCCTACTGGAAGGTGAACCTCCATAAAATGAAGGTTAAAGTATGCTGCAGCCTCTAAAAAAGGCTTAATCTTGGGTAGAAGACATCACTAAAAAACTAGCCTTGAGGCTACATGTTACTCAATTTTCAAATCCTTGTCAGAAGTGACCCACAAGTTTTAAAATGTGGCTTTAAAACCAAAGTTACAGGGAGCATCATCACCAAAAAATGATACCCCATCTTTTCTTCATTTAATAACAGAAAATATTGGTGTAACTATTGTTTAATGTTGGCAATACACTCAAGAAAACACGTTTGAAGATTACTACAAAAGGCTTCATAAGCAAACTATTTCTCTGCATAACAGTGAAAAGAAAAGGGGTGTGAATATACACAGAGAAAAGGACAGTACCAAGAATACAGCCCTGTGGCACGCCACAAGGTGGAGAATAAGTAGGAGACAGATCATGACAAAGAAAGTTCTGTTGGTCAAGTAGGACGCGAATCACTTGAGTGCTGAACCAGATATACCATCATAGTGGTCAATAAGAGGTTGTTTTTTGTTTGTAAGTGTTTTAAAACTCAAGTTCATATTCCTTCCACTTTACAAATAGGCAGTACTTTGTCTGTTTTTTACTTAAAATTCCCAGTTTGTGGTGGACAAAATGTAGAAAAGTTCAAGTGATACGAAAAATTTTCTCAAGGTACCATAAGAATTAAAGACTGGATATTTACAGACAATTTTGCTGATGTATCTCAAAATTTCACATGCTTTGGGGGACTTTTTTTTGTGATTTTGTTGACATTTCTTGCTTCTGTAAAGTGCACAGGCTGTCCAGTTTGTTTTGTCCTTGGCTTGAAAAAGTGAATTTCCTTGGAGCTGCATGTAGTTCAGGTTAATCTGTCTACAAACTTCAAAGACATAAAAGTGCAGCAGTCTGTTTGAGATTTCAACAAGGATGATTCCTTCAAGTCCTCTTCTTCCTGGTGTTCAGTAAATACTCAGGACTGTAAATCAGCTGAAGAAACTGCACACACCTTAAGAAAAAACATCACCATTTGTTGGTGTCCTGATCCTGAAGACTAGTCTACAGCCCAGCTTTGGCCAATGTCCTGACAAATGGTAAGAAACGTACATGTGGACATGAAGATTTACGTCACTCTTGCTTTAATATTATGTTGAACACAGAAAGAAAACAAAACACTGAATTCAACAGTTTATGACACATCTTACTATGTACTGTGCTCTGTTAAATATGTTTTTATGACCTTTTGATTGGCAGATTGTACAAATAATTTTACTGATGCCACACTTTGTTTTGATATCTTCATCTGCTATAACACGTTTTAACGATGTAAACTTTGGGAAAACTAACATTTTGTCCAACAATACCTGTAGTATTTATTTAAAAGTAATATGGACAATTCACGAGTCTTGAATCCACATTTTCACTGTGTAAGATTTGTTGTCTAAAGCAACACAACATCATTATCGTCAACAGTAATAAAAGGGATGTGTGTGCGTGTTTGTGTGTGTGTGTGTTACCAAAATATCTCATAAAACATCAGACTAATTTTAATGAAACTTGCATAAAGTGGGAAGTGGTGGTTCAGAGGTTAGAGAAGGTGAGCCTGTGATACATTATATATTTTTCATGGACATTTTATACTCAAAGAGGACTCCAGGTGAGCCCTCCCCCAGTCCTCTAATTGCAGCAATTGCAGTTCCACTTCTTTCTCCACATAAACACGCCCACCAAGTTCTGACCAATCACACAATACTTGTCGCATACCCCCAAGGTAAACGTTCTGCCAGGAGCTTGTGCATGGGATGAATTCACGGAGGCCATACGAGAACTAAATGATGCAATTTTCGTCTTGCAACCACATCATTGAAACGTCTCAACGTCTTTCAGAATATAGATCCTTTAGAGTTTAGTTTCAAGATGGCTAACTGACCTTAAACAACACAAATTGGTCAGTTTTACACATTGTCCTAAAATTTGTTGTGGTAGTAGCTGAAATTTAGAGCATGAACAGTTAGTAAGTTATCTCATGAAACACTGGATGGATCTAAATAAAACTGAGGAAATAGTGACATCTGCAACTGGTTAACTTTTAGGGTCAGTTACAGCTACAGTAATTGACCTTAGAAAACACAAAAATGGTTATGACACATTATATAGATACTACATTTCTTCCAGGACTCTTGTATCAGAACGCATTTCTTTCAGCTTAAGTGTATGTCACTAAATAAACTAGAATATTGATGTCTTGTTACAAATAAAGTTTACATTTTTTGCACTTTTTAGCTGAAATGCTAAAAATCATTTGAACAGAACAAACTGAAAAGTGTTAATTGTACATTCTTCCACATTTTCCTCCTTATATTGCCAAATTTGAGTTTTCTTTGCCAGATTCCCCCCACCCCCCAAAGGTCACAAAACAGATCTAATCCTTGTTGAATTTTTCATTTTTTAAATTGATTGATTACATGTGAAGGATTTTTGTTCACTTTCAGTTGATAATTTTATTAGTTAACAAAACACATAAGATACTTGAAATTCTAGAGGTTAAAAAATAAATAATAGAGCTTTAAATAAATCCAAACCTTTCCCACAGGATTTGTTTCTTATTACAGGAAAATATGTTGATAATCAAAATTAAATGTCTTATGTGTTTGAATTGTATATATCATGAAATGAATTTAGGTATTCTTATTCCATTCTTATTTCGTGTGTGTGTGTGTGTGTGTGTGTGTGTGTGTGTGTGTGTGTGTGTGTGTGTGTGTGTGTGTGTGTGTGTGTGTGAGAAAGAAAGAGAGAGATCAAACAATTTTAAATCTATGGTGCGTGTTTAGTTCTGGGCTCTTGCATACAACTAACTGCATGCACTGACACCTTTTCATGCATACAGTCTGTGTTTTTGTAAACTGTACAAAAATGTATTTGGTTTAGCTCGTAAAAAGATTACAGTGATAAGCAGGAAAACTGTCATTTTGCATTAGAACATGCTTTTATTGTGAAATCCGCTACAAGTTTGATACAGTTTGTTTCTGTTCTCATGGATCCCTGATTAAGTTTGTTTTGCTCCAAAAATGGTTCTTGTTTGGCAAGAATTTACTGAACACTGCCTTTTAAACACTGTAAACCTTTGGTAATCTATATTTTTGTATAATGTACACTGTAAAAAGAAATGAAATCCAGTTGAATAAATGACTTTTGATGACAATGTTTTTGTTACCCAATGTGAAAGCTAAAAACAAAACTATTGAACTTGGAAGTAGCATCCTACATTTTCAGTTTGAAATCTAATCTTTTTTAAATCAGCTGATCGTCATGATGGTTTTAGTTTTTGATACTGTGGTTGTTTTACAGTAATAAATGTTGATTAATAAATCTTAAGTGCTGTAGTTTATTTGCTCACCACTATGTGAGCAAAGATCTACAGGGGTTAGACAATGAAAGTGAAACACCTGTCATTTTAGTGTGGGAGGTTTCATGGCTAAATTGGACCCGCCTGGTGGACAGTCTTCATTAATTGCACATTGTACCAGTAAAAGCAGAGTGTGAAGGTTCAATCAGCAGGGTAAGAGCACAGTTTGGCTCAAAATATTGCAATGCACACAACATTATGGGTGATATACCAGAGTTTAAAAGAGGACAAATTGTTGGTGCACGTCTTGCTGGTGCATCTGTGACCAAGACAGCAAGTCTTTGATGTATGAAGAGCCACAGCATCCAGGGTAATGTCAGCATACGAAGGACCAACCACATCCAACAGGATTAACTGTGGAGGCAAGAGGAAGCTGTCTGAAAGGGATGTTATGGTCTAAAACCAGGTGTTTCAAATATTTTGGGGTCATCCCTATATTTCACATACCTTAGTTACCTTAATACCTAGCCTCCTCTTCATCCTCGGTTCAGCCTCGGACAAATGTGTCTCCATTTCTGGTTCCAACTGTGCTTTCAGAACCACCTCAACAGTGGTTGTGAGTATTGCGTACTCAAGATTTTGACCACAGAAGACTTTTGCCAGTGGATTGGCTGAGTCGAGGTAGAACTTGCAAACTTCTCCAGCAAACTCTTCCTGGAGATAGGTGAGGGAGACAAGCGCAGACAGTTTGAGCTGGACAGAGCTGTCTGAAATGAGCAGATATCCCCAGAGGTTTTGGATAAACTGGCCACCCATGGTTACACAAGCACAGTGCCGTGACAAGAAAAACCACAATGGCTGAAGCTGTGTGCTGACGATCCGCCCACAATCATGCTCACAGAGTGAGTGACAGTTTGACATGGAGACACCTGATCAGAACCAAGCAGGTGTGAACCAAATGCAATGAGGCTTGACAATGGAGACAGGACTTTAGTTCCCAGGATCTTAACGATCCCTCCAGTACACTCATTACTATGTTTTCCAGTATGTTACCCCAGTACAGTGCCTGCACTGTAATTCAGTAATTTTCCTTGTTTGTTGGTTTGTTTTGCAAGTTATTTGAAGGGGGGAGCCAAGCGTCATGGCTTTCAGTATTAACCCTGGGAGAAGATAGTTACCTGGGATCATAAGTACTTGAAAACAAGGGTACCCGGATATAAATAGATACTGGGGAACATAGGTACTTGGGAACTTAAGTACTAGGGAACATAGGTACCAGCTGGGAACAAGTTGATACTTTGGGAACATAGGTATGAACCCAATAGGTTAGCAAGAAGCTTTTCCATTGGGAAAATGTTGCAGATGTAGCTGTGAATATTAAAAACAGTCTTTAAGTCCAGAAGAACTCCCTGTCATGTACAGTAATCTCACTGCAACTCCAAAAATTTCCACAAAAAAAAAGGATTAAAATATGTATTGCAATTCCACTAACCTGACATTCTACCAGAATGGTGATTCCTTATCCAAGAACATTTAATAGATTATTTAAAAGCCTGACTGTATCTTGTTTTTGTTTGTTGGACAGATGAACTGCAGATCCCCACTGTCGTTTACAAAATAAAAAGGCGGGAAACAAAAATACAAAAGCCACAAGTTACTGTCTTTTTAGTGACCTGCCCTCCTTTTCCTTTCAGTGATGTCTTTAGTCATTTATATTGCATGATAGAAAAGGTAGATGGGTAGACCCGGAGGGGTGTCTTTTTTTGTCCTGCTCTTCATCTCGATTGGGCTAATATGTTAATGGATAAATAATAGAAGCTCCTGAACATAGAAACACTGCCTCATAGCCTTTCTGAACAAGCAGGAACAACGATAGCCATTCTGTGGTACAGTCATCTCTATACAGTGTCTTTAAAATGCATTCATAGCACTTGGACCCATTTAAGCTCATTGTGAAAGAGCTCAAACATTTTTAGCCAGTGGGGCCACTGAGCAGCTGGGTTCTCTGAAATCCTGGTTTTAATCTTATCAGCATTGTTGATGTTAGCTGGGCTCAGCCATTATTACAACAGTTTTATTCGGTTCCTTCTGAAAATTTACATCCAAACAGGACACCACACCTACTCATTTGGTCTTTGTTACACTGATAATGTTACTTTCCAGTAGGTCAATTAGCACCCAGAAGCTATTTGAATAATTTTAATAATGCTACATATCGTTTTAAGATAAGCTTAACAAAAGTAAATTAAACATTTCAGATTACCTTACAGTTTTTTTTGTGTAAGACCAGCAACCCTTCCCTCCACCAAAAGGGTTAAACTGCCCCATTGTTCTGAACAGCAACACTGCAGTGTTTATCGGTCATGATCCAGTGAGCAGCACTGCGCTGCTGTCTGACACTTGAATCTGCTGCTAAAACCACCCGCTCAACAAAATAACAAAAGCCTGATGCACTTAATTCATGCATTTGTGTAGCTAGAGTCAGGCTGGAATGATTATACCACAATAAACAATATATAAATTCAATCATTTTTAAAGACAAGAGTTAGGTGCACATGTTAAATTTACACATATCCCCAGTAATATTTGTTTAAACAGCTCTTAGTAAGTTACACCTTGACCACACAACTTTTTGTACTTGGTTAATAAACTTGTGTTATCATTGGATCACTTGGATATTCTTGGCTGAATTCATAGAGATTGTTTAAATTAATTAGTTTCTTGGCACATATCCAGCTTTTAAGCATAATAAAAAATGGAAAATTGGTAGAATATTATTCATCCATTTTTCCATTGGTGTGATGCTTTGGGAAGGCTATTCCAAAAGCTTAATGTTAGCCTGCTTTGTCCAATCAAACAATCAGAAACCAGTTCTCAATTGTGTTTTGGATCATTGGGAATGGAACACTCAATTGTGTCCAAGTTTTAAATTACTAGCTTCTAAAGGTGAAGTTAAAACATTTGGACTTTGTCCACATCTACTTGGTGAAATGCACCAGTGCCACAGCATGATGCTACCACCACCATGCTTGATAGTTGGTTCAGTGTTCTCAGGTTTGACAGGCTCAACTTGACTCCTCCAAACTTATGTCGCACCAAATGGCTCAATCTTTGTCTTATTCATCCATAAAACTTGTTCTCCAGAAGGCATCAGCCTTGAAGTTGCCACTTGTCAATCCACGGGGACATAGAACTTGCTTCACTGTGGACAGAGACTCTGGTGTCTCAGCTGTTACTACTTCATGGCAGGCTTGAGTCTTTGTGCTTCCTGAACATGCTATTTATTTTCATCCAAGGATGACAGTTTGAGTCTTTGTTCAAGAGAAACTACCATCTGCAGTCAATCATGATCACAAGCAAAACATTGCTAGGGTTTGGCCTTGTCAAATTAAAGGATACTTTAGAACTTTCAGCACAACTTATTAACAGATTCAAAATTAATACGACACTCAAAACCAAGATGCTAGAAACTTCTAAATGTCTAATGTGTACAAGTACAAATGTATTTAAAACTTAAAGGCATAACAACAATTTTAAATGTATCTATAGTTGGTATAGTTTGGGTATTTTTAAACGTAGCTTAATTAATTATTTATTTATTTATAATACAACAACCCAATTAAAACATAAGTTTCTGCTATATTTTTTAATTTAATACCAACAAATTAGGTCAGTGAGCGAGCGACCAGTCTGAAGTGGGTCAAAACAACTTAATCCCTAAAGTAGCAAATTCCACCCCATTCACTTTTCAGATTTGTGATCAAAATGAGTCTGAACACATTCAGACGTACATCACCTGTTCTACAGATGGTATGAAAGTTGCTAAGATAGAAAGCGAGCCATTATTGTGACACACGTTGCCTTCCTGAGCATCACATGCCTCCTCGGTAGGAGCCAGAAATAAAGTTCTTGCTTTTACTAACTGTGCCAGTGGAGCAGCCTGTTTATGGCTGAATGGACTTGTGCAAAGTTGAGCAACAAAGTGGTTCCGATGGTTCATTTCTCCTTGGTTGCACATAAGAGTGGACAGTTATTTAAAGCTTTTTGCCCAGGTGAGTGAAGGTAATGCACAAAAATAGCAAACCCAAAAGGTAAGCACCAAGATGTTTGACTAATAGAAGAGTTTTTAACTTCCCAAAGTTTGCAAAGTCAAAAGAAAAAGAAAAAAACACAACTACATACTGATTTCTGTAGGTCATTAAGTACGATGAGTCAAACAGTAAACAGATAAACAGTCTTTTTTTTTTTTTACCGTTTTTAGCCTGGTAAAAACCAGACTCTTTTCCTTAACTAGAATTGAGCGGAACTGCACAGGAAGGCAAGGGCAAGGCTAGGCATTTTTGCTCAAAAGTTAATCTGACAAAACAACTGTAGTATTTAAAACTTATCAAAAGTGTTGGAAAACTTGCTTCAAAATTGACCTACTTCAGGGTTGTAGCCACCGGGGCATTATCCTGGTTAAAAAAAACAGCCCTTTGTTCTACGCTTTGCTTCATACAGAGGGGACACTCAGCTGTTGCTGGAGGCGTGGATTCTGTCAAAGTTTAAAGTGATTGGATCTGATTTTACCCAATCGCTAATGTTTGGCCGTGAGGTATGCAGTGCACCCGCTCAACCGTGAAGGAAGCTACGCTAAAAAGCTAGCTGGAAATTGCGTGCGCTGCAAACAACCATCCCCTACCAAGAAGAGAGAAGTACAGAGCCAAACAACATGGCTGTAAATGAGTGCTGCAGGTTGAGACAAATTAAATTAAATTTGGACACCTTGTCAACACAGACTGAATGACTTCATTCAGTTCCTCTGCTGCCTTTGCTAGACTACAGGCAGACTAAAACAGCAAAGAAAATCAACGTCATGCTCACAACTCCTCCCTCTGTTTGATGATTGGCCTGGCTGAACTTCAACTGGAGAAATCCTAGTCAATGGGGGAAAGCCCAGACGAAGCAGTGAAGGGAGAATAAAATCAAGCAGAAATATGTAGGATAGGAATACAATGACCAGGCTACGGGGGCTTTGGCCCCACCTGAAATCTGACTAGCCCTCTGATGGGCCATTGTCCTGTCACTTATTTGTATTTTGCCGAGAGCATTGATGGTGGGTGCAATCCCATCTCCAATCACTAGTCAAATGAGTCAAATGGGAAAGTCTATGAATCAAGCTCACAGAAGTCTTCTCTTCTCAATAAGATTTGAACAATCCTGCAGATAAGTGTTTTAACTTACAAACGATGGCTGGATTTCCTCACATGTGTTTGAGAGTATTTTATCTATGGTCAGTAAAAATGCATACAAAACTGGTAAGGAGAATTTTGATTTTTAAGTACAAATGTTTGAACATGTGTGACTGGTTAAATGTATACACCTTACCAAAACTGGGGATTTGTGTGCTAGGATGAACAAATACTTGGCCCCTTTATGAATATTGTGGCCCCTTGATTGCCCCTTACTCAGAAAAATCCTAGATCTGCCACTGACCTAATTTATATTATGAAGACTCTCTTCATCAATCTTGTTTACATGATTTGTTTACCTAAGGGACAATACTAAGACATCTCACAAAGTAGTTGTAAATTCTCTAAATTAAAGGTCTAAAATGTGTGTAGAAGGCCAATGGGTTTTAGGAATCTAGAGATAGCATAACATATATATCAGCTATGTGTTTATCTTTACAGAAAATACCTGCCCAGATAGGAGCTTTTCATCCACTTCATCCTTTAAAATTTATTTGATAATGCTGCCATCTGCTGAGCAAAAAATGACACAACATGAAGTTTCCAAAAAATGTGTCCTAATCACCTTGGCCAATCTCTGTATACAGTAATGTGCTTCTGATTTGTTCAATATGAACAGTTTGGCGTTGCAGAGCAGTGGAAGGAAGGAAAACAAATGTATGTATTAATGCAACACACACGTCCACAACAATTTGTACATTAAATAAAGGGAATTCACAGTGGAAGAAAATGGAAACCTATAGAATGAATGCAGCTGAAGACAAAAACTGAAGACACTTTTTGGCAAAGTACTTAGTATCCAGTACAATGTGATATTATACAATCCAATACATAATAATACAATATGTCCATCTGGGACAATACCTTTACAAAAAACTCAGGCAGTCATTTTTTTGTCCATCACTTTTCCTGTTCGGGTCACAAGTTGTTGCATAAAGATTCATTAATAAAAAGACAATTATATCTTATTAAGTTCCAGTAACATGTCTTTCAGGGTTAGTGCTGAAATGCTCTGATTGTGAAGACTTGTGTTTTTTTGTTTAGTTTATTGTTTTCCATTCTGTGCTCACTCTCTATGTGTCTGTGTTAGCTGCTCCTCTGGGCTCCCCCCACTCATGTTTGTCCTTTCAGCTCTTTAGTGTCAGTGTTCTGCATTGTGTTGGCTGTACCAGTGACTTATCATGGTTTCTCCTTATGTTGTGCTCTTGTGTGAAGAGCACAACGGCTCTGCAGCCATGTTGGCCATTTTCTTGTTAAACAATCAGAGTTGTTTTGAGCTGTGAAAAATTTAACAACTAAAACACTGATGGCCCTTCTTACTTGGGCTAACTTTTCAGTCCAGTAATTCCAAGTATAAACTCTGATAATTGTTTTCTGTAATGTCACAAGATTTATTTCCATCCAGTGTTGCATTAATTTTTCTCCAAGATTTTGCATTGATAATGGTAGAGTCTGACCGCTGCACACCAGCACATCCCAAACATTCTCAATGGACTCTGTGGAGCCAAGCCATGTGTGAAAGTGACGTCTCATGCTCCCTGAACCACTCTTTCACAATTCCAGCTCCATGAATTCTGGCATTGTCATCTTGAAATATGCTCATACCATCAGGGAAGAAACAATTCATTGATGGAATAACCTGGTTATTCAGTATATTCAGTCAGCTGACCTCATTATTTGAGCACAAACTGTTGCTGAACCAACTGCAGCAACCCCACATCATAACACTGCCTCCGCAGGCATGATGGGTTCATCACTTCGCCTGCCTCTCTTCTCACCCTGATGCACCCATCACTTTGGAACAAGATAAATCTGGACTCATCAGACCACATGACCTTCTTCTATTGTTCCAGAGTCTAATCTTTATGCTCCCTAGCCAACTGAAGTCTTTTTTTCTGGTTAGCCAGTGATTTGACGCTTCTCTGACATTTTGTCCATGACCACAAGATTTGTCTTTCAACATGGTAGTGAAATGAGACGCAACTTATTGCACCAGTTGGGGTTAAATAACTTGTTGCCAGCTGAAAGATGCAGTAATTATCCAATAGGAGGCCTGTATCCTTATTTGTTTAATTAAATCCAGGTGGCAACGTTTAATTTTTTTGGCCAGGCAGTGTACAAGTCCAGGATTCTGCAATATAAGTCAGATGTATGTCTTTGACCAAAATTAATAAGAAAAATAAGTTTTTATATTTATTATTGAAACAATAACTGTTCCTGTTGGCTTTATGCAATATGCTACATGACAATTTTTCACAACACGATGACCCCTGATAATTGGTTTACAATGTTTAATACCTAAGGCTCATGAAACTGACCTAAAAGTACCTAAAGGACAAAAGGTTAGTGATTAAACAGATTCAACAACTAAATATGCAGGAAAGGAACAGAGCAGAAGTTTGTGATGATCACAAAGTTCTGCTCTGCTCTGTGAATGTTTGATTGCCAAATAAATTTTAGCTCCTTGTCTATAGAGCAGTGGTTCCCAACCTTTTTAGACTTGTGTACCCCCTGCACCATTTTGTCATTACCTCTAGTACCTCTCCAGTCAAGCATAATGATGATTCTACAAAACTATAATGTACAACAACTGATTATTAAATTATAATTATTCAATTAACCCCTAGAACGTTTAATTTTTTTTACTCAAATTAAACAAAAAGATTTTAAAAAAGCTAATTTTCTGAAGATATATGGAAAAGTAACATAGGAAGCTATACTGTATGAATTGTTGTTTGAGTTTATGTTTTATATTTTTAGTATTGTTTTATAAATTATGTTTTGTTTGAATATATTCTGGGCATAAAAGGGGCAGACATTAAAAGATTTATTCTTCTTCTGCCACCTTTCATTTTATTTTAAATTTTTGATTGTGTCTTTTCTTTGTTTTTTTATTGTATAAAGTTATTTTTTATAATGAAATTAATACATTTTTTGAATTGAATTGAATTGAATTGAAAAAAATGTTGCCTTGAAAGCAACGCATGCAGTTTGTCTTCCTTCTTTATTGAATGAGAAAATGGGAGGAAAAATTCTGTGGAGCAGCCTTGCTGTCCCTCCCTCCTCAAAAGAGCAGAAACCGCTGGATGAAAGTCAGCAGACATGCTCAGTCAGGTCAGTTTTCCACAAGATGATCAGATTAAGTGTTTACATGATGCACGTCGTTCGGATTATCAATCGGCATAAACCACCTCTCTCATTCCGATTACAAATTCATTCGGATCGAGCTAAACCGAATTAGAATAATCCAAATGGGGTGTTTACATGATGCATTTTTATTCCGAATGGCCGTTTAATCTGATTAGCCTACTTATGTCCATGTAAACAGAAGGAACTGTCTAAGGTCCTGAAAGTGCTGGAATGTTTTAGGACCTTGGGCAGTGTGAAGGGCTGAAGGAACTGTTCAAGGTTCTGAAAGGGGTGGAATGTTGTGATAAAGAAATGACAACATGATAAAAAGATAAGATAAGATAAGATAAGATAAGATAAG
>JAUBOC010000097.1:10635990-10658291 GCA_032275365.1 Anablepsoides cearensis | reverse complement strand
TTATTGAAAACTCAAGACAGCCATAACATTATGTTTCTTTACAAGTGTATGTAAACTTTTGACCACAACTGTACCTATGACGTCATATCGACTAGTCGCAGTCGACTCGACTTTTATAGTGTTGACATCGACCTTAAAAAATATGGAGTCGTTCAACCCCTAATGCACACACAATGGTCATCTCTGGTAACGAAGAACCGAGATTCATCACTGAACATTACCCACCACCAACCGTCATCAGTCTTTTTTTTTCTTCTCACAATTGTGGCATCACTCCTGTTGCATCCATCTCTGCTCTGGCGTTAACGGCAGTCTCCACATGGGACTGTGAACCTGTAGTCTTTCTGATACCAGTCCTTGAGACACTGTAGGGTGACTTGTGTATGTTGTTACCATCAGATGTCAGGTTAGTAATGCATGGTGCACATCAGGAGGATTCACTTGAGGTGGTTTCTTCTCTGAAGTTGTTGGAGATTTTCCTGGCATGATGTACTGTAACGAAACCTTGGGGCAGACCAAGAACTGATTAAAAGGATTATTCATGCACCGGCCTGGAAATGTCTGGGATCATCAACAGCTCAAGGGTGTCAATGGGAAGAGGGATGTCTGGGCTTCTCTCCTTGACCTGTTGCCACAGATAATGGATGGATGAATGGACGGAAGGATGGACGGACAATATTGACAATCTTTCTTTGGTGTGGTCTGTCTTGGGGGGGATGTGTGCATGCTTTTATGTGCCCCCTAGTTCCAACATCAGGCCTCTAACATCTGTACATCTGAGCCACTACCTGATAACACTATCACTCCAGTAACAGTGCCACTACTTGTGTCTGGTCTGGATGTGGCAACTCTTATTTTAACTCTTATTTCAGTTCCTTCCTTCTGGATTCTTAACTTTTATTTTTGTCAGAAAATAGTTTTAATAGTTGCTGGTTTTAGCCAGTTTTGAACAAATTATTGATGCTGTAGTTTTAAAACACGGACATTTACCAGTAAAATGGACTGTAAAATTGTCTTGTATGTAAAAGGTGAATGTGAAAAATGTATTTTGTTCTCAGTTTCAGCTATTTTGATGCTCAAGTAACCAACCCTATTAGAAGTTACAATGATAAACCCACTGTCCTGTTTTGCTGAATAACCTTGAAAAACACAGTTATGGGCTTTTTATGCAATTGTAAATGAGTAATTTGTGACAAAAGCAAATGAGTAATGGAACCAATAATAAAAGAGGCAAAAACCAGTTTTTAATATGTTTTAGTATTTTCTAGGAAGAAAACAATCAGAAAAAAATCCTGCGTTCACAGCGCTCATGATGTTCTGCAAATGAAGTATGTTTCAAATATTTCATTATCACAATAAAAAATTAAAATAAGACATTCGAAATGTAAAGCACCAAGCTATTATCAAAATAGTTTTCCATATATTTCTATTTGTTTGTGATCAGTTAATCAAACTAACTGAGCTTTATTTTAATTTTTTAAATACAGATTCATGTATTTTAGTCAATTTGTCATTTTAAATTAAATTCAAGCAGTTCTTCTATATTTATCTCTTTGTGTGGAAACACATATATTAATATATTTTCCTGCTAAATAAATAAAAAGAATAAGGGATGAAAGCTAATGAGAAACCAAGAGGATGGCGCTCCCCTCTTTTACACCTTCATCCCCCTCCCCCGATTCCCTCCACCTCACTGCACATAAAAAAAAGCTTATCCAGGCTGAGTGGACAGCCTGCCAGCCAATCAGCTCCTCGCTCACTGATTCTGTCATCAGGCTTGGATATTGAGGAAGGATTCACAGCTCTTCTGCTGCTGCCTCTGCTGTTCTCACTGTGCCCGTCCGTGGAAGCCTGCTAAAAATGAAATGCCGGGATCGGACCACCTCCGTGGAGAGCCGCTCCGTCCTATAATGTGAGCCAGCCGGCAGCACACACGCGGATCAGGGAGACGCCGCATCCATCTCGTGCCTCCGGAGGACCAGTCGTGATCCAACAGGAGAAGAGATTTATATATTTTTAATTTTTTTTTTCTCTGCTGTGGAGAGGGAGGATTGTCGTCATCCCCCCCCCCCCCCACATCCATCCTTTCTCTTTCTCTCTCTGGTACCTCCTCCTTTCTCCTCCACTCTCATTTATCCCCCCCTCATTCTTTTAGAGGCGCTTGTTGGAATATTAAACCTCCATGTATGACAATTTGTACCTGCATGGATTTGAAGACTCGGAGGCGGTGAGTGTGCTCTCTCTCTCTCTCTCACACACACACACACACACACACACAGGCCTATGATGGGTGAGCCAGCAGTACAGTGTAGTGTGATCCTGGGCTATGCTTGGCTAGAAGGGGGTTGGGTGGGTGTGTAAAGAAGGGGAGGGTTGGTGCACATTAAGCAGACAGATTTTACTGTGCCGCGTTAACGCGATCCCTAACATTCAGATGTGCTGAAAATGTGGCTTCAGCCTGACTGTGGAAACAGACCCTGTAGTCCACCACACACACTCCTCACGTTAAGAGACGAGCTGCGCTTTTGATTCTCAGCGGACAACCGAAAGACGTGAAACGACCCCTCCGTCATCCCCCTGAAACGTCAAACCGCGGGTCACGTTTCCTGCATTCACCCTTCTCGAAGACACCCAGCTGAGTATTTCTCATCCCTGCGACTGCGTGGTGCGCTGGCTCTGACGAGGCTCGGAGGAACATGCATCGTGATGTCATTAAGTGGACTCGGGATGCTGATGAGTCACATGCTGAAGCTACTCCACTGAATAAGAGCTCTGATGATCCGGTGCACCCTGAAATCTTCTGCACTGATTCAGTACATGACGACTTTTTAGACGTTGGCTTGACTGCAGTTTGCCTGATTATGGTCCTTTAAGTGTTGTAAATGTGATTTTTGACTCTTTGTACTCTGTGGTAGATGGGAAAAACTGAAGCACTCAATGAACTTGTATTAACAAAAGTTAAAGAGGGTATTTGTCTTTTTATTCTTTGAATTCCATCTAGTTCTAAACGTCTTTTTAGGATGACTGAGGGTTGATTTTCCTGAACCTGACACGACTGAGTTGAAATTATTGTTTAACAAAGGTGTAAAACCCACAGATTGGCCTTTTTATAAACCGCTGAAGAAATCCCCAAACAGCCAGCAGTAACTATTTAATCCTATTTTCCTTCAGTTAGGTGTTCTTGGAAACCTTTTGCAAAGCAAGTCTCTGAGATGGATGCGCACAATCCGGATAAGCGGTGTGCTGAAGTCAGGCTTTCCTACTGCTTACTTGCCTTTTTAAAAGAAAAAAAACTGCTTAGCTGTGATGACTAATTTGATTGATCTTCTTAGGACTAATGGTTCTCCTTAATTGAATCATCATTAGGAGCTGATTGTTTAGTTTAAAACAGCAGAAGGAAGCACTTGATCCAGGTATTAAAAATGTTGCATTAAAGGTGTTTTGAAAGAGTTGGAGTTATTGTGAGCGTTCTGTCTTTAAAATGCATGTCTTTTTTTTTAAAGCAGCTGTCCTTCGTGGTATGTAGTGATACTGTGATAACTGTAAGTTTGGCTAGATTGTCCAGCTCTAATTTGTACAGTTTTGGTCCCTTATTCAGTACACTACATATTTTTCTCCATTGTTGTATTTCATACAAGTCAAAAATCAAAGAAGTTGATAAAATTCTGAAAGTGTAATATTTGAGTTCACATTCAATTGAAAACTTTGCCTGAGATGCTCTTCAGTTTGTTCCCTTCATTAAGCAAGCTAATACACCCCCAAAACCTCAATAATTAATCTGATTATCAAATTTTCCATTTGTTATGTAAAGCATTTTAAATGCTTTGGGACATGGCTACTGTATGTCCTTGTTCTTTTTTTTAATTGCCTGTGTGAAACCATGTGACTGCCTGAACCTCAGGGCCTTTGTCCAAAAGACATTTGAGGTCATTCAGCTGCATCTGTCCTCACTTTTTGGAACACTCTGGGTCAGTTTGGACGTCCGAGGTCTTTTACTGTAGATTCTCCTTCTTTAAATGGAAGATTTAAAGAAGAAGATTTTTAACTCTGGCCATGCAGTGTTTCAACAACAACTAAGAAAATATTGTTTTCATAAAAGCTTTAATAGTGGTCTTGTTGCGCTTTCTGTCCGCAGGGCTCAGCTGATTCCTATACTAGCAGACCATCAGACTCAGATGTATCTCTGGAGGAGGAGCGGGAGGTGCAGGCCCAGGTCCAGAGCCAGAGCCCAAGCCAGAGCCAAGGACCGGGACAGAGCCGTCAGGAGAGGGAGCAGCAGGCTGCCATTCAACTGGAGAGAGCCAAGGTAGCCAACCCGTGACCCCAACATGCTAAAACTCAACCACATGTGTGTTCTAAAATGTTTTATTTCTCACCAAACCTGGTTTACATCCCACAGAGCAAACCCGTAGCATTCGCTGTAAGGACCAATGTCAGCTACTGTGGTGCTCTGGATGAGGACGTTCCTGTCCCGGCCACAGCCATCTCTTTTGACGCCAAGGACTTCCTCCACATAAAGGAGGTAAAAACCCTCTCATTTCTACAACACACTGAAACTCTGTATGTCTGAGAGAGGTTTATTGGTCTTTTCTCTCTATTTTGATGCTTTCAGAAGTTCAACAACGACTGGTGGATCGGTCGTTTGGTGAAGGAGGGTTGTGAGATCGGCTTCATTCCCAGCCCTCTGAAGCTCGAGAACATCCGGCTCCAGCAGGAACAAAAGAGAGGACGAGTACAAGGGTAAGTAACTTAAACCCCGTCTCATCTCTCTGTTTCATACTTAAAAAAAGAGTTTTGTTTAGTTATCCTTAAAAAGGAACCTTGTAGCTTGACAGATACCATGGTCAGTGTTGGAAAGATAAAAATATAATTATTGTTTTCATTACAAGTGCTGGAACATTAAGTATTTATTTTACTTTTATATTTCTAGTTGAAATGAACTAACTAGAAAATGATGAATGCTTTTCACACACACACACACACACACACACATATATTCGGGGTGCAACAATACATGTACCCGTATCGAACAGTGCTTTAGGTTCAATACACACTTGTATCGAATAATACAGATTTTTTTTTATTATTTTATCAGCTTGTCTGACACTCTGTGTTGAAGGATCAGTGGATCTGTGTTTGACTACTCCACCTAGGCTGCATTGTTGAGCACAGATCCATGGAGAAACTTGCTTATTCAGCAAAATTTAATTTAAAAACTGTCCTTTTGAGGTTAAACAAAAGTTCATAATTGATTTCAATAAATTACAAGTTAAAAAGTCCATGGAAATTTCTCTTTTTTGTATCAAAAAAATATCGAACCGCGTGACTAAAGTATCAAACCAAATATATATCTTTGACTATATGGTAATATTTGTTTTTTTTAGAAGCATATTGGCTTAACTGATTAGTTACTTTGTCTCATTAAACACAATTTTAGTGGGGTTTTTAATCAAAGATTTTAACATTTTTTTTTATTTTTACATCTTAAATGTTGTCTTGGTTTGTTTTTCTTTCCTCTTAAAGGATTATTTAAAAACGGGTTTGAAGGGTGTTTTGTTAGTTGTGGAGACGTTTGGAGAAATAGGTATGGATTCAAAATTACAACAACTTTTTTCACTTTCTGACCTTTTATGTTAAAAAGGTGTGTTGTGGAAATATTTATTAGCAAGAAATAGAAATGTGTAATTTAAAGAATAAAGTTGCTTTGTAGAATGATCAACAGTTTTATTGCGATAAACAGGAACACAGAAGCCATCAGGCTCTCTGTCAAAATGTGTGCTAACAGGCAGATCTAATGGCTAACTATTTATACTGTTTCAACATACAGATGCTTAAATCTTAAAAAGACAAAGACTTCATTCAGCCCCTGTACTGGGTTAAGATAAATAACGGCTAAAACATCCCTACGTTGAACAAAAAGAACAGAGTCGTCACAGTACAGATGAAGTCAGTGGGTCAGTAAATATATCACATACCCTACTGACCTAGATCAAAAAGTATTTTTCCAGTACACACAAGTCTTTAATTAACAAAAACTGAAATGCTGAATAAAACTGTAAGATGGGTGTTTTTCATAGCCTTTACTTTGATTATTGCTATTTGTGTGTTTTATATGTTTGTGTGTAAATCCTGACAGGACACCACTGAGACCAACAGTGTTCCTTATCATGCTAGTTTCCCATTTAGGTGTTTATACGTTTATACTGGGAGCTGAGCATTGTAGCATTACAATAGGGGTATAAAATGAAACATGTGTGATATTGTAAACTTTTTAAAGTATCAGTTTCTGTTCCTGAGCAGACCTGGATTTGACAACAAATAAAACCACTTTGACTCGCCTGCTGATTCTGGTCACTGGTCTCCTGAATGTCGGTCTGCTCGTGACTCACCTATTTGCTGACCACACAGTCAAACGGTTAATTAGCACACCTATCAGCCTCTTTAGTTTCCTTGTGTGTATAATTGGTCCCGAGTGTTCTGTCATCCGGAGTTAACTGGCCCTCACGTCCTCGGTTCTCTCTGCTCCACATAGTAATCTTACTAGACAGAAGCACTTTAGCTGTGGCCGTTTGTTAGAGTCTCACAGAGGAGAGTAGACATGCAACTCCAATAACATCATTAGTCTTAATATTTTGAAAAAGCACTTTAATATAGAACCCATAATTTATTTATCAGAATGCAGTAAATATGCACTATGCTGCAGTGAATGTCAACTGCTGGTCCCTGGATCATATCTGGTTCAGGAGCTCCTTCCATCCAGCCCATCAAGTTGTAAATTTAAAAAATCCATGTTGGCAGTTCTCGATTTAATTTTTTAAAATTTTTTCTTCCTCGCAATCGTGGACATCTTCATTTTTATTAACTTATTATTCATTATTTTGGAGAAACTGTATTGTAATTGTGACTGTTTTTTGGACGATATTCTAGTAAAGTCACAAGGAAGACAACTCAGTGACAAGGAAAACATGAAAAATTGTGAAAAAAAGAAAAATATGTTAATGACAGTAAAAATTAGGAAAATTTAGTTATCAAAAATCTAGCTAATCAAAGGCTGATATTTTACACTCAATCACAAAGTAATTAGTCCTATTTGCACAATATTTCAGTTTTTGTAGTTTGTTTTTTTTGTTATGCTTTTGAACAGTTGCATAATTTTGTTATCAATTAAAAAACAAATTTTATATATAATTACCAGTACAATAAAACGAGAAACAACCTTTTCTATTAAACTCAGCTGCTTAGAAATTATTTAATTTCTACAAAAGGGAGGAAGGAGCCACCTTTAAAAAGCTCAGAGAGCTTCAAAGATGACCAAGGAGCTCTTACTGCCTGTAAGCAAAACAAAGAAATGCATATATTTCTCCAACATGTACGCCGACAAAGATCGTATGTGATTGTTAGTGCTCGGTGTGTGTGTGTGTGTGTGTGTGTGTTGGTCATGACTCTAAGCTACTACCACACAAAGGTCTGGCTCCATATCTGCAGAAATTCCTGAAATTCAGCCATTTTTTTGCTCACAAAGGTCGATTAGCTGTGGTGTTCCTGTTTGCAAAGCTAAACATGAATCATCACCCCTTCAGCAGATAAAGCTGGACCCTCTGCTCTTTATTCACCCTGCTGATGAATCATAACGACGAAGGTTTTACTCATCAAAGTCTCCTGCCGTTTAGGCTGAATAATATGTGATTCAGATGCTTTTCTGGGAATGACATACATTTGCTTCGTGAGGATAAGATTCTAACAAGCCATGGTAAATTAGTAGTTTAATTTAGTTGTTTTCCGCATTAATGCCACCATGTTTTCTGTCTTCTTTTTTTATCTCCTCTTGTCTTTTCCAGTAAGTCGGGAGGAAACTCCTCTTCCAGTGTGGAGGATGAGGTCTCTGCCTCTATCCGACCACTCATTTCCTCAGCAGGTGAGGCCTTCGAGCAGGGGGAGGGGTGGTGGTGGTGGGGGGCTCACCTGAATCAAATCCAAACTTAGAACAATATAGATAGAATAAGACTCTGAAACCTTCCCATGTCTCCACGTAGAGCTTAAGTTTACTGCATAGAGCTGCTGGTACATTATCCCATGATCCTCCTCTTCCTCCAGTTGAGGACTGCAGGCGCTCTGAGACTGGGGCTAACCACAGTGTGAACCCAACGACCCCCCCACTCATGTGACTTTGTGAATATAACCTTAGGACTATAGATATATTCTTTTGTTTGCATTATATCAGTTATATTTGATAGGTTTCCTTTTGCTGTTGAATCGTGTTTGTTTTCAGTTTTAATCCTGTTGTGACTCCTCCTGTAGCTGCAGCTACTGACAGCACTGTCACTGTCTTCTCTCCCTCCCTGCAGGAAAGCAGAAACAGAAAGTGGTAAGTTGGTGGCAGCGAACTCCCCCTCATTCACCATCCACTCAGCTCTTGTTGGCGTCATGAGAAAGTGGCAGAAAGTAGCATCTCGGACAGGAAGCTCATGCCGTGCAATACTTCAGCCCTACTGAAGTATACCGAGCCATCCCCATCCCTGAAAGTGTTAGGACGACAGCTTCTGTTACTCGTGACACTTTTAACCGTAACGGTGTTGATTTCATTGCATCACCGGTGGATTTAGGAGTTGGCGTTTGGCGTGGGCAACAAGATAGTGAGTTGTGCACGATCAAATACATCGTCCTTTTTAAAAATGGGCAAAACAAAATGGAGCTGCGTGGCTCCCTGGTGCCTTGGTTACAAACACTGAGTTCAATGAGGCTGCAATGAAAGATCTGCCCATTTTGGGTTTTCAACAGTTGCAGCCATACACCCTCAGAAAAGACTAATTAACCTTTCATTTAGTTGCTACACTTGACAGTTGAACCTAAAATATCACCTTTAATATTATTTGCTTAGAAAACTTGGTGCCTAAGCCAAGGTTTAGGTTAATGGTTTTGGTAAATTACCATACCTAACTTTATATTATCCACTTCTGAGTAATAATAAGAAAAAGAATAAGAATTCAATTTAATTCAAAAATACTTTATTGATCCCAGGGGGAAATTAGGTTGATAATAATATGTCAATTCCAATTGGAGCTTTATGAACACTGAAGAATATATTTCATGGGCAATTGGACAAACTCCCATGTTGAATCAGTGCCAAAGAAATGCAAAAGACTGCTGCTAGAAACCGCCCACAAACTTCGACAAGTACTCAACTGAACACCAGACAGATTAAACCTAAGGGACCTGGTTGGCCCCTGGTGAATGAACCAGCAATAAATTAAGAAATTCTAAGAAACTACAAAATAAGTAATAATAATATTAATAATAATTTCAGTTTTCTCATTCATGCAGACAGAAGGAACAGAATCTTAATTAAGAAAACTAAAACCTTAATTCAGTATGAGGACATAAACCTATCAAATGTATGTGAGCTGTGTTGGCAACATGAGTCACAATGAGGAATCTTTCAACACAGAATTATTATTTTCAAATTCTTCATCTCAAAAGCTTCAGTAATGTTATGTAGTTTGTTGAAATTTAGTGATTCACCTGGCTAATGACAAGCTAGTTTTGTTTACAGAGCCTGTTCTGAAGAAGAGTTGTCATTGGGAATCTGGGCTGTATAATAATAATAAAAAAGAGGAATCTCCCAACCTCTCAATGATATACAAAGGGATTTCCAGGCTGGCAGAAGCAAAATGGTTTATAACCCATTATAGGAACAACTAAAAGGATTACAATTGAAATGATTATCTCTGAAAATAAACATCTTATAAAACTTATGCAAAGGGAGATTAGGATGACTACAGTGTAACAGTGACTGGGATACCCAGATGCTTATTTTTTAATGATAATTTCAATTAAGGGAAAAAAATTACGTTTTCCCTTTTTTGCATTGCTGTGTTCATTTTGACTCATTTTACCAGCACGGGTCACATATCTGTTTAAGCTAAACATTACTTTTCTCACTTTTTCCAGAGAGTTCTCAGTGAATAGATTGTATTGTGTAAACCCTTTTAAAACATCCTAGTAGATACTGAAGAAACTTTCCAATCATTTCAATAAATTCTGGGGGGGGGGGGGGTACTCTGTATGACAATAAACCAACAAAACATTGTTATTACTCTGTTTTACTCGTTTTTTTTCAATTGCCACTAAGTCAAATTTTGTTGTCCTTTTAATAGCGTATTTTTCTGTAAAATGTTTTCTTATTGTGAGACAGATCATTGTGCAAATAATCAGGACAAAACTAACTAGCCTACATTTTATGTAGTGTAAAATTCTTGTTTGTTTTTTCTCGTCATTATTGCATCTTTAAACAGATTGTATTACATCACTGCATTTTATCTGGTGTTTTCTGTGTTGTGCTACTTCTTATTGTGAAACCGGGTTAGACTTTGTAACTTCTCTATAATATCAGTGTACACCCGACAGACATATTCATCTTTTATTGTAGCAAATAATAAAATATCTGTTAGTGGGTCCAAATTCAAGTACCTTGTTTTGGAACCAAATCAACTAATCCAGAACCTCCCAGTATAAAATGTGTTTTAGACAAACAGAATAATGCCAGTCGAGATGCTTTGATGCCTTCTTTCCCCAGTTTTGTCTCTCATTTTAACAAATACTTTATCATTTGCTGCATGCTCTAAAGTTGCTGCATATTTCTTCATTTAACACGTGGTTGTAGTTCAGTCTCGACTGATTCTGCAGTCGCTTCAGCTCTTCTTGGAACACCCTGTGCTTCAGTGTTTGGTGCTTTGTGTTGACAGACGGAGCACATCCCCCCATATGATGTGGTTCCTTCCATGAGGCCTGTGGTGCTGGTGGGACCGTCGCTCAAAGGTTACGAGGTGAGGGTCTCCTTATGGTCGAACCTAAAACAAAGCTAAGAACAGCTCTGAGCCAGCAGTGTGAATTTTTAGCACGGGGAAAAGGACAAAAAGCAGATAAGACCTGTACGTTTCTCCTTCCCTAAAAATAGCTTTCTGTTGGCACAAATAATTGAGCGTGTCATTGCCCACGTATCATCTAGACTGCAGCCAGACTAACAAGGAGACTAAGAAGTCAGATGAAAATATGTTGAGTAACTGGCAGATTTAGACTTCCATATAAGGAACATATTTCTTTAGACGGCCTTATCTCCTTCATAGACTTTAAACACGCTGCAGAAATGCACTGAATATTATAATCGCAGCTTTAGTTAGTGTGCGTTTGAGATTTTATTTTATATTGTTCCAAAATGTACATTTTAAGGGATGATGAACGCATCCTTACCTGTCATTTGATGGGGATCAAATGACAGACTTATTTGTTTTTGTTTGTTTATGTATTTTTGGTGTTTTCTATAAACACAACTTGACAAATCCCAATAAATGTTTCAAGCACTCCTGTAAACTCCAAGTGGTTGTCTGTCTGGTGCAGTACAAGTAAAACTAGACATGGGTTTTTACCATGTAAAAACAAGTGTGCATTGTCTTGCATTAAGCCTTTGCCTGCAGCATGAACTGTGACCAAGTTCAAATGTGTTTGTATGGTGCAGTACCAAGCTGAGCAGATACAGCAGGAGGCAGTATTGGACCAATACCATGCTCCAATGATACACATTATATCAACTGTGACCAAGTTTAAATGTGTTTCTAATCAAATACCAACTTGTGCCCGTCAAGTCAACATGTGTTTGTAATCAGGGTAATTGTGTGATAATATGAAGATTGAAGAAATGTTTTTGTTAAATTTGCAGAAGGTGAGATTTGAACCCTGATCTCCTGCATGAGAGACCACAGCGTTTACCATGAGACCATTGAAGATATACCAGAGTGCAGTGTCAGGGTCTGTTGTGTAATTGTGCAGAAGGAGTCAGCACTGCCAATGCAATGCTTTCGTTTTCACAAAACTGCATTATTTTACAAAAAATAGAGCAATAATATTCGGACAATATTATAGAAAGACATTAAAATACAGTATAAAATACAATATTAGTATTGTAATCACTGAACTATTGAGATGAAATATTATTAAACTATGGTGCAGTACCAAGTTTAGCATATTAAGCAGGTGGCAGTATTGGACCAATACAAGGCTCCATTGACAACCATTATATGATTTTAAACATTAATATTTCAAAAACTATAAGTTGTACAGGCACCAAAAGGCATAGCCATGATTTGGTATAGGACCTTTACAGATACAAATTACAATGGCAGCTCTAGGACAAAGCATGCAGGAGGAGAAGTGTTCCAAAGTGGGTGACTTGGATGAGAAAGAAATCACAATAGTGTGCATTGCATTGGCTGACAAGGAGCTGACATTTTTTCAAAAAGTAATTTAAATGAGATATTTTTAATTCAGGCTGAAATAGCTCTAACAGACTGAGTAGTTTATTTATAAAACTTGTATTTTCAGAGAGTTATTTTTAGCAGTTGATTTTTTTTCCTTTGTTTTTTTCTCCTTTAACACATTGTCAAAGTTAAAGGACCTTCTGAGAGGATAAAAAAAACAAGAGAGCTTACAGATCTCTGTGTTGGGACACATTTTGGACTGAGTCATGCACCAGTTTATCATTTTGTCTTCTCTGTGCAGGTAACAGACATGATGCAGAAGGCACTATTTGACTTCCTCAAGCACAGATTTGATGGCAGGTAAGACAACGATTTCTCAGCATAAATGTTTGGAACGTTGATACAATTCTACCTCAAGATTTTTAGCTTAATTTGAGGAAAACATCTACCAGCTTTATATCGTCCGACAGACTAGCTTTAACTTTAGCACGAACATAACTCAGGTGGAGGGGTTTAATTATCTGGGTGGTCTTGTTATTTATCCTCCTGTCTTGCCTGGGAACGCCTTGAGGTGCCCTAGAAGAAGCTGGAGAGGAAGGTCTGGGTTTCTCTCCTTAATCTGATTTTTTGTTTTGTTTGTTTCAGGATAACTATAACACGAGTCACCGCAGATATCTCATTGGCCAAGAGGTCCGTTCTCAACAACCCCAGCAAGCGAGCCATTATCGAAAGATCCAACACTCGCTCCAGTTTAGGTAAGAAAGCACAATGTCACTTTGCATTTTAAAAAATACAAAGTGCTTATCACCTGCCACCTTGTGTGGCAAAGTTTCCAGACTTGGAAAATGTGAACTAAGCAACTCTCAACTTCTACCACAACAACATTTAGCTCAAAATCAATGTTTGTCCATTGAGATCACTTTTCTGTGACTCGGGTTTACTCTGAAAGTGAGTCAGTTTGCACAATCATCCAAACATGATTTCTGGGCAGCGTTTTCTTTTCAAACTTAATATTAGGGGTGCAAATCACTGGATTTATCATGATACGATATATCCATTTGTTTGGATGTCGATACGATATTTCTCAATATCACAAAGTCTGTCACGATAAGTCTGGGATTGGTATGATGCATATGATATTAAGCAACATCGGGCATATGATGATGACAATATAGATTTTTTTTATTTTACCCTGATTTTATTAACCATTATATCGATGTGGAACAAAGTATTGTTACACCCCTAACTTAATATTATTATTTCTGTTCTGTCCCTACAGCGGAGGTGCAAAGTGAGATTGAAAGGATCTTTGAGTTGGCCCGCTCCCTGCAGCTGGTGGTGCTGGACGCCGACACCATCAACCATCCAGCCCAGCTCCTCAAGACCTCGCTGGCCCCCATCATCGTCCACGTCAAAGTCTCCTCACCAAAGGTAACACCAGTGGATAACAACTCGTTGCGTTGTGAAAACGATGATCCTAAGCTTCATTTTTGTCTGTCGCCCAGGTTCTGCAGAGGTTAGTCAAATCCAGAGGGAAGTCCCAGAGCAAACACCTGAATGTCCAGCTAGTGGCAGCGGAAAAACTGTCCCAGTGTCCACCTGTGAGTGTCCACCCTCACCTCTAACACGCTCCTGCACCAAGACACAAACAGCCCTGATGCTTTTTGAATTAAAGAAATGATCCTGAAACCCGGGGCTTTTATTTTGTCAGGGCGAGCTCACCAGATCAGTTACAGAGCCTGTGATTGATAAAAACACATGAACTAAAAACATGGCTGAAACTCTGTGCTAAGAGGGACCAGATTTTTCACAGGATCAGAGCCAAACGAACAAAAGAAGACTACACTCCGGCTGAGATTTGGACACTGAATTTAGTTATAAAAGCAGCTCATTCTGCCATAATTTATACATTTAACAGAACACAGGTTTTCTTACTGATAAAAGTTGAGTTCAATGAAACAAACAAAGAGAATTGCTAATAAACTGTTTATTTATGCGGCTATCAGCACTTCTTATGTACAGTGTAGAGATGTTTAAGCTACTTTGAAGGACTTTTTACTAAAATGTTGAGTCTAACGTCCGACTGCTGAGGCCATTAATTGCTGAAATCATCTCTGCTGCTGACAGGAAATGTTTGACATCATCCTGGATGAGAACCAGCTGGAGGACGCCTGCGAACACCTTGCCGAATACCTCGAGGCCTACTGGAAAGCCACCCACACCTCGATGGCAACGCCCCTCAACCCTCTGATGGGTCGGAACCTGGGCTCCACCGCGCTCACTCCTTACTCCACCAGCATCTCTGGTCTGCAGGTACGTCTAAGAAAGAAGTCGGGGATTGTTAGAAGCAAATCTGCCAGTCTGTTCAAGTACTTTTAGCAAATACTGTATAAATTTCATAAAATGTCATTTTCAAACATGACACGTGTTTATTTATTACTGCACATCATAGAGGATAATGTTAGGAGCATCATATGTTAAGGCCCTGTCACACTAAACAACTTATGTAAACTTATGAAACATTTTTTATGTCTAAATTGCTAATAAAAGTTATATATTTGATCAATTTGTTCAAATTACATTATGTACACGCCAAAAAGACGCTTCCTGTTGATTTTTTCAATTCCATCTTCAATGTAGATGTCTTTAAAGTGTTAATAAGTTGTGTAGCGTGCCAGGGCCTTTAGCTCTCTGTTGCTCATGTCCGGTGTTTTTGTTCTACCTGTGCCTCCCGGTGTGGTCGTGTGATCAGCAGAACCAAAAAATGCGACAGAGCAACCACACGGGAGACCATTCCACCTCGAACGAACGGCGCAACCTGATGACGTCGGACGAGAACTACCACAACGAGCAGGCGCACAAGGGACGCAACCGCATGTCCTCCGGCTCGCAGCACAGCCGAGAGCAGCAGGACCCTTACCAGGACTACCAGGACCCCTATCAGGATGCGTACAAGCCGCATCGTAACCGCAGCTCACCGGGCAGCTACAGCCACGACTCCCGGCACCGGCTCTGAGCCCCACTCCTGCCACCACCAGGACCCTACGACCCAGGTTTCTCTCAAAACGAACCCTGCAATAGAACCAAGATGGTCCCCAAATTGTACCTTTTTTATTTATTTATTTATTTTTCCGTTTCTTAATCTGCCTGGATATATCTGTCTTCTAAAGTTGAATAATGTTCAGGTATATATTTTTAATTGAGCTGTCAATCAGCAGCATGAGAAGTCAGGCGGTTCAGAATGCCAACAGTAATTAACACTAAACACCTTTTAGGTTGTCTTTCTGGGAACTTTGGGGATTTTACTAACACACTGCAGCACAGCCTCTGTCCACAAGCTGATTCTGGATACAGGTGACTGTGGGTCGGGGGTTTTTGTTCCCGGTTGAAAGGGACGACTTCTGCAGGCTGCTGCTCCTCACCTGGGTCGTGTACAAATCCTTATTTTAGCTTATCGCATGCTGATAGTCGATCAAACTCTGCATTACTGATATTTTGTACCGAGGTTTCTGATGCGGTTCTGACACTGGGAATCCTGTTTGGGTTTTTTTGTTTTGTTTTTCCTCAAATCATCTAATTGTGGATCAGCAGTGGGAGGGTTTAGGTCTCTGGTGTACAGATAGCTTTGAAAACTGGTGCTTCACATCCCCTCCCCCACAAACTACTTTGCTGTTTGCAAGTCACTTTGAGCAAGGCCAGCTTTTCTGTAGCATCGCTTTGGCATCTCGTTCAGGTCGCTGATGGTGCTGGGATCAGATCAGAAAAAAAAAACTGACCCAGAAAAAAGACAAAATGTCAAATGTTGAGTTTTTGTCGGTGTGGTAGCCCTGAACGATCATCCGCTGGTTCATTTTCATTTAACAGTTTTCAAATTAAACCCACACAGTGACAGAGACGACAGGTTTGTCCCCATCAGGAGTTTGGATTAAAACGACAGAACGTCAGGATCTGCTGCGTTATGGCACCTCTGTCCTGACTGCACAGCTCCATCCTCTCAGACCTAAAATAGATCCTTGGCTTGACGTTTGTAGGAACACACACAAAAGGTAAAAAAAAAAAAAGAAGAAGAAAGAAAATATAGTTCTAAACTGTAGCGCAAAAGAGAAATGCAGACAAATGATAAATGCTGCATGATGTAGAAACGGAGCCATTAAAATATGTTTTTATGTATTCAGTTGAGTTTTAAAAAAAATGCACTGAAGCTGAGTTTACCGAACCGTTACAGTGCTTTCTGCTGTGGTTCTTATGGTTATTATAATTTGCTGCACATATCCTTGTAAAATAAATTATCTAGAGATTACATTTTATTTAAAAAGTTGCTTAAAGAGATTTGTTTCATTTCTGGTTCACGTTTTATTGATCGTGTGTCTAAATTGCCATTAATTTGCTCCATGAACTTTTAACAGTGACGTTAACCGCGTGATCAGATCTCATGATACCAGAGCTTTGAGTCAAAAGTATCTTACAAGTTGTTCTTAATTTAAAGCTTTACATTGAAAGTGTAGGATAAAAGTATTTATATGTTTCTTCGCAGTTTAAAAATTCCAACTTAGCACAAAAAGTAAGGAAATTTGTGATTGGTGTTAAATCTTAAACTGTTGGAAAACCTGTTGATTTCCCTTTTTAAATGGTGCCACATTTATAAGGAACATGCATTTGTGGAAGGAGCAGTGGAGCTGAGTATGTGGGTTGTTCACATAAAAATGATCTAAATCTTCTCTGCCAAACTGAGCTTCTGGTGCTGCCAATCAGGAGCCTGATATAAGATTTATTGTCAATAAGCATCGTTACAACAAAGAAATAATCTACCACAAATATACTTATATTTTGTGCTAAGTGTAGTCTGTCCAATGGTAAAAAAAAAGCCACACTTCTAGTTGAATCTTATTTTTGTGGGAGTAAAACGCCTCAAAGGACAGAAATCATACTGTGTGAAGCAGAAACTGAAGTTTTTGTCTAAAGCTACGTTCACACTGCAGGTCTTAATGCTCAAATCTGATTTTTAGTGTGGTCTTTCACATTATAATTTAAATATGACCTCCATCACACTCCAGTGTGAACTGTTCACAGCCCTGAAGCAGAAGAAGTGAGGTCACACGCAGCACACTGTGTTTATAGAAGTAAATATGTTACATACATATTAGCAGAGTGGCTTAGTTTCAAAGATGTGACATAAGTACAACTTTTATTATTATCTGCTGTGCTTGTTTCATAAAATGTTTACATTTGATCTTGCAACTTCCTGCCTGCTCAGGTGTAGAAACAAACACCAGTTTGAATACGGTCCATCATGTTGGTGAACCACCGTCAGCATCATATATTGGTGTAAATTCTCACTCATCCAAGACAACAAACATTTTAGAAAGTCTAAAAACAACAAAGCAATTGGACTTCTGTTCTGTAGCTGAAGACGTGCATGATGTTAGTATGGATGATATCAGTATCTGGATCAATGCATGTTCCCCAAACTCACAGTGGAAACGCAACATGACTGTTCAGACAGCATTCGTTTAAAAAATAAATTATCAGATGTGTATCTGATTTTGTACCACATATTAAAACAACCTGGGTGTAATTTGAAAAAAAATAATAATAATAAATCAGATTTGTCACGTTCAGACGGTCATAAAAAATCAGATCTAGGTCAGTTTTACCTGCAGTGTGAATGTATGTGATCATCTATACAAAGTGTGATCTAAATAATTTAAGATTTGAATAATGAACAGCATCTTTTTAAATTAAGAAAAAAAAATCAACAGTGATGCTTTAGAGAAAAGGTAATTTATGATTTGTGTGTATAACTTTGTTACAGATAAATGTGGTTTTTGACCATCAGCTAAATTAAGAGCTTTAACTCTTAAATGTATGCAGCCTAAAACAGGTGTCATTTTAGATGAAAATGACAGGCAAGAAGTAGGCCTAATGCTCCTGATGTGTGCAGTTCTTTAAAAACAAACATTTTAATGAGACAGAGTTACTCAGATACTACTTGGTGGAAAGCTAGCACTATCCTCAAGGCCAAATGTTTTCACATTTGGCTTCACGTCGCAGCAAAACAAACCAAGACTTTTAAAAATATCAGGAACAGTTTGTACGTTTTGGCAATCTGACCCCTCGTAGCCCCTCTGCAATATCAGTTAGATGTTTAGTTACAGGTCCTGAAAGGAAGTCCAGAAACAAGCAGCTAATGTAAAACTGCTACAGTTTAGTCTCATCCTAATCCTGACTCAAAGTTTAAAGTTAATGAAGCGTTTGGGCCGATTATTGGGTTTTAGGTTTCCGAGGCCTCCAGTGTGGAGCAGAACTAGCAGCCGCCACTAGATGGCAGCAAAATAAGTTATTTATCTCAGCGTAGCTGCTCTTAATGAGGAGTATGAGATTTAAAGAGGTTAAAACCTTTCTGTAATGTCTTAAAACAGCAGTTTGGGTTTTTTCAGGGTGCAGAAAAATGTCTCGTCTCCTAATCTGGCTGCTCAGTTCGGCTGGGTGAAAGTGTGTCCTGTTTTACCGCGTGCTAAAGTTAGCACAAACGCTGTCCTACATTTGGCGTACGAGGGTCCCTCAAGAAATGTTCAGCCTAAAGCAGATCTGATTTTGTCCTAGTTACTTAAAGTTTCTTTGAACCTGACGTTAGATGCTTGAATTTGGCTCATTTAGTGTAGATCTGGATGAAAACAAAAGGTGACACAGATTAGCTTAGAAATCTGTGAATCCCTTGTTATTTTGTTATGTTTCACACAGTGAGGTTTCTGTGTCTCCATCACCACAGCCTCAGAATCCCATTGGCTGAACACATAATTTTAACCTGAGCTTCTGGAGATGATCAGAAAGGATTTAAAAATATATATCTTCTTATTGAAACTCCTTTTACATTGACTTGTAGCCAAGCTCCTCTCATGTCATTGCTAACTTTTGTTTTTGGTGGGGGAACGAACTATTAAAAAATAATAATAAATTACAAAAATAAAAAAGGAGCAAACCTTTATTCCAGTGGGAAAGCGATGACATTTCCTGGCAGTTATTTTTCTAACAAATAAATGTACATACTGTCTCTGAGAGATGCGTTGTGTTGTACCCATGAGGCAAGGCGAGGTTCAGTATACTAAGTTTCAGTCATGTGCAATACAAAAAACGGCATGCTGTTTTAAAATGAGGAACTTCATGTACTGTACTATGCAACCGCAAACTGTGTACATCGCTTCATGCTGTGGCTTCTCCAAACACCCCCTTTTTCCAAGCAGCTTCATCTGGACTTTAAGGGAATTTTTGTTTTGTTTTGTTTATCTTTTGTTTGTTTTGTTTTCTGTGGAAAATGACAGCGGCTGATGCGGTATTGCATGCCTAATATTCTAATTTATAAAAAGGATTTAAAGAGAAAATATGTGACTTCTGAGTGTTTCGGGCACTAAAAACATCTTTTTCAAAATAAAGGAGTCCTTCTGGAGGTGTATTTTATCGTTTTGTTTCACTTGTAATGCAGTTTTCAACTTTTCCTCATTAGAATAGTCATTGACTTTCAACATTTTAATGTCTAAAATGGGCGAATGTGATGATCTCCACCATCTTTTAAATGATTCTTGCTAACAACAAACACTATCATCATGAAACCCATCACATCAAATCAAGGATTAAGTCACGTTTTGTTAAACTAAGCATATTTTCAGATTTGTGACTTCTTAAGCTACATTTTGATACCTGGGGTTCCAGAGAAAAGGCTCAGTTTGTCTTGTTATCAGAATATCTGGTTTTCCAGCAGGTACAGAAACTAGCTAACATTATATGAAAGGATTTCCTGATGCTACGGCAGCCTTTGAAAAGGAAATTTCAAAAAGTTAGAATAAATAGGATTATTTCTGAACACAAACACATTCAGTTTAAATATACAGTAGGAAGATTTTAGTTCAGTGGATGGTATATGGACTCAACAAGTAACGGCTCCTCTGTTTAACTTTGCTCCAGCATTCATCCAAAATATCTTATTTACTTTGATGTCAAAAAGTCATTGCAGCCATAAAAGGTTTTTGCTCTAGTGACCCGCTGTCCTGCATGGTTTAGATGTTTCCCTGCTCCAACACACCTGACTGATATGAACAAGTGATTGACAGGCTTCTTCTAAACTTGATGACACTCTGAGTAGATAATTAAATTATTTGAATCAGTGTTTAGTTCAGCAGCACGGTGGCTCAGTTGGTGGAGCTGTTGCCTCTTATGAAGGTTGCCGGATCAAATCCTGGCCAGGAACCTTTCTGGGTAGAGTTTGCATGTTCTCTCTGTGTATGTGTGGGTTAATTGGTGACTCTACACTGTCCTTAGGAGAGGCTGAATGGTTGTTTGTCTCCGTGTGGACATGTGACCTGTCCATGGTGTACAAATTGGGACAATTCAAACAAATGTTCTATACATATATATCATTGGGACGTTATTGGGATTCCCCAATTTCCTTAGAGAAAGCTGAGAGCATTATAAGAATGTAGTTAATTAGCTACATCAGGCCAAGAGTTTGGTTAAATCTAACTTTATACATCAGTCATAGTAAAAAGCACTTAGTCATTACAAAATATTTCATTAAACAAAATGTTCATATAAATATTTATTCACTCATTTTATATATTAGGGGTGCAACAATACATGTATCTGTACAGTGCTTTAGGTTCAATACACACTTGTATCAAACAATACAGATTTTTAAGAATGATTTTATCAGCTTGTCTTCTGAAGATGCTCTGTGTTGAAGGATCAGTGGATCTATGTTCGACTACTCCACCTAGGCTGCATTGTCGAGTGCAGATCCACTGAGAAACTTGCTGTTTCAGCAACATTTAATTTAAAAACTGTACTTGAGGTTAAACAAATGTTCATATTTAATTTAAATGAATTACAAGTTAAGAAGGGCATGGAAATTTCTCTTTTATGTACTGAAAAAATATTAAAACATAAGACTATAACCGAACCGTGAATTTTCTGTATTGTTGCACACAGAAAACATACACACACAAACACACACACACACAAAAAAAAAAATATATATATATATATATATATATATACACACACACACACACACACTTGGATTTGAACCCTGAAGTTCTGACCTTCCTGCTCTAAAGTCATGCGACTTAAAAACTGAACTGACTCCCAACTTACTAATTCAAAATGTTTACGTCCTCAACTTTAGCCACCTGATATTTCGAAGTGAAGGACAATTGGTCCAAAATGAAGAGCTCTCAGCTGATTCTCAATGAGCACTGAAGTCTGTGCAGTAATACCAGTCCAGGAGCTGCAAGCTGTGTGATGTACTCCTCTGGTTTGATCTGAGAGGATTTGAACCAGGTTCTTCACTGTAGGTGTGTCCAGGGGGCGGACTTTCCTGAGTCCTCCTCACTGTGTCCACTGATGTTCTCACAGCACTTTAAACTGTAGGTTATTATTTATTATAGCTACTCAGACATTAGACTAACATGTTTAATTTGAAGAACTCAACTTAAAATCCATATTTAAAAATAATTTGGCTTAGCTCCAAGCAGGATTTGAACACTTGTTCTCTGATTTCAACCAACTGCTGTGGTTTCTGAACACCTTCCACTTTTTTTTGTATTAAAGCTGCTGAGGTTATGTTTCTGATCATAAAGTCATGTTCTAACATCCTGAGCTGCTCAAGGTCAATTAACTTTGTTCATTCAGTTTAACTGTGTCACCAAAATTTTAGTGAAGTTGTGTGACTCAACCAGCAGCCTCTGCAGCTGCTCAGGAACTATTTGGACAAAACTAAAGAGTTACAAACCAGGGGAGACCAGGGACAGTTGCAACACTTTTTACATTTGACTCTGTTACTCAGAGATGGTTTGGATTAGACAAACCAAATTATTATACAATGAACTTACATCTGTCTGTTAATAGTCAAAACCATTTATAGATGATTAAAGAATGTACATTCTTCACAATTTGCATTTGTAAATGAAAAGTTAGATGTTGGAACTGACCCCAGGGCCGGGGACAGTTGCAACATGTTATTAATATATGTTGCACTAATTTTGAGATTATTTATATATA
>JAUBOC010000097.1:10574684-10591029 GCA_032275365.1 Anablepsoides cearensis | reverse complement strand
TTATTGAAAACTCAAGACAGCCATAACATTATGTTTCTTTACAAGTGTATGTAAACTTTTGACCACAACTGTATGTCAAGACTATTTCCTTCAAATATGATTAATTTCTGTGATTTGTTTGGACATTAGTGTTGTAGTCAAACAAAACAAGATGTTACCATTTTTTTAAAATGCCAAATAAGCTTAAAAAGAGGGCAACTAAACTGCAGGAACGACAGTCACATGCTGTCGACACCTTAACTTCAAACAAGCTCTCATGTATGAGACACTCTGTCTTCCTTCATCCTACTTTAATGTTCCCACTTGGAGAATTAACTTTAATCCCTGCAGACGTGGAATTGCAGTTATAAGGTTAATACATACACATAAAACTGAGTGTTTGTCTACAACATGGTTTCTTCTCTACTGAGCAACTTTTTTTTAATAGCTGTGAACTGGAGAGTCCAGTGCAGACCAGACTGGGGTTTGTGTTTTTACAAAGAAAACATCAAGCAGAACATCACAGAGATGAGGCAGATCCAAGCAGTTGTTACAGCCAGTCTTTCACACAGCCAGCCTTGGTCTAACAGACTGAAACAAAGATAGACGGGCGGGCTGAGTGGGAGACAATCGGTGAGTGATGGTACCACTTATTTGTGTTTACAGTATGAGGGTGTAGAGCCTGGCAAGGAGATGGAGCTGTGCCATGTGAAAGATACAGAGCCATACAAGGACAAGGCATGCAGGAGGAGCAGATGGTCTTTACAGAGATAATAACTTATAAACCCAGAACTGGTCGACTATTTAAAAATATGTACATCACACAGGTTAATACTTAAAACAGATTGTGTTGTATTTTATTTTATTCTACTGTATCATTTTGTATCCTAACACAGCGGATTGAAGTACATTTTACTATTGTATTGTATCATATTGTAATTTATCCTACTGTAATGCATCACAATGCATTACGTTGTATTGTAATTTGTTGCATCGCTTGCATCATACTGTAATGCATCATATCACATTGTATTGCATTGTAACGTATTGCATCATATCATAGACTCTATGATATGATGCAATACAAATATGATACGATGCTCTATATTGCATCGTATCATATTTGTAATGCATCATATCAAAATGCATCAAATAGTGTTGCACATTATCGTAATGCATCGAATCATAATGCATGGCATTGTGTTGCATCATATCACATTGCATCGTACTATATTGCATCATAACATAAAGCATCATATCGTATTCATACTGCAATATATCGAAATGCATGGTAGGGTTGCATAGTATTGTAATGCATCATATTGTGTTGCATTGACATATTGCATCATAACATATTTCATTATATTGCATCGTATCGTATTGCATCACACTGTGCTGCATCACATTGTATTTTTTCATACAGTATTGTCATATTTTATTGTATTGAGTCTACATTCCATATGTTAGTGCAGGGATGTCAAACTCAGTTATGCAAAAGGGCCAAAATTAAAATCTATGTCCAAGCTAAGGGCCAATCTTAGTTAATATTTATTGAAAAAATGTTTCATAACATATTCTTAAAGAAAAAACTAATTGCCTTTTCTAGATTATTTTTTGTGTAGCATTTAGAACATACATAAAATGATGGATGTTTAAAAATATTAGAAACATGTTTTATCACAAGCTAACAAATAGGTAAAAAAAGAACTAAAAATCTAATTATTTGACTTAAAAATAAAAAAAGAATACAGAAAAAAGAGAAAGTAGATTCTCTGTTGCTCTTTCAACACCATAATTAGAGATTACTGAAATATTCTAACTTAACTTTCCTGGCTTTGAGTTCTGCCAGCTGTCATGACTAAGAATAAACTAAATCCTGTGACAAAAAAAGAAACCATGAAACTATTATTTGTATATATTTAGAGCCAGGTTAATAGGGCCAGATTTGGCCTGCAGACCTTGAGTTTGACGTGTTTTAGCACATCAAGTGATCATACTGTATCTTACTGTATCACACTACCTACTAACTGCCTACTTATTCTATATTCCCTTTGTTTCCCTGAGCCTGTTGCCCTTTAATGTGTTTCAATGTTTTATAAATCAACAGAGTGAAAGTTTGCACAACGTAAAAATGATGTAAGTTCATATCTGTGTGGGACGGCGAAGCGGGAAAAGCTCAAGAGGGAGATTTGTGGCGAAGCGAGGTCAAATATCTTCCACCTAATAATAAATCACACACACACCAACCTCCCAGCTCATATACACTTTCCCAACTCCCCATTGCCCCGGCTGTGTGTTGACAGTTTCCATGGTGAGGGGGAAAGGTGCTGCATTCCTGCGAGCACACTCACTGACATATTACCATTTACTCTGAGGGGTCAGTTAACACCCTCTCAGCCCCCCCGTCCAATAAGTGACTGCCACCGCCTCAATAATAATAATAAAAAAGGACATTTCCAACATCCTGCAGGTAAAGTGCACTCTGCCGCCGCCGTCCTTCCTGTTCCACCGTTAAACTCAGAGCGAGGTTGTAAATGAAACATAAACTGTTGTATATGTGTATGCAGGCCCCCAGAGGAGGACCTGCTTATTACCTGCTATAATTCATACATGACAGACTTCCTGCATCTGGAGGCCTAGCTGAGCAGTCAGACAGGAAACTAGCTAAAAGCAACATGAGTTGCAGCATTAATTCGGTCTGAACGCAGACAAACAAAGTCCTCTGCTGGTGTGTGACACTGGGTTCAGGGAGGTCTGGTGAGTGTGTAACAGTACCCACCCTGTGTACTGAGTGCTGCGGGGTCCGTGAGTCAGAAAGAGCCTCGTTAGGAGGGAAATCTACAAAGCCTCAACTCTAGGAGTGAAACCTGTTCAAAATGACTGTCAGCTGACCTCGATGAACACTAAAATGACTGTAATTTAGTCACTTATACAAATAGATAGGAGTGACTCATAACACATACTTCAGCTGTTGGATAAATACTGTATCTCCTGAACAACTGAATGGATTTTAATCAAACTGTTGGAGCTTAACCACTAGAAATATATCTCCACCTGATTAATCATTCTCTGAAGAGTCTGAATGTTTTATTATATCTTTATATTTATCTTTAACAATCTGGATCTGATCATCAGAAGTATTTGTTAGTTTTGCACTAGGGTTTTTATAAAGGCACATTGGAAATCTAATTTCCTGCAGCGATAACTGATGACTGATGACCTCTGACCTGCGAGAACTGAAACCCGATCCACCTCAAGACTGAGCTGTGTTTGGATCGAACGCTCTGGGAGTTAGGATGATAAAGTCCAGACGCAGACACCCCTTTAACAAAAACAAAACAAAAAAATCACACACAACAGTTTATATTCTTAAACAAACCACATTAATCCAAGGCAGAAACTCAGCACTGGAAAGGGTCGACGCTTGTATAAACACTTCAGTGTTAACTTTAAGGCTCTGCTGAGGTCACTGGAACCTCAGACTGCTGTGGAGAGACTGGGAACCAATCAGGATGGGCAGAGCAATGAGTCCCTGCTGTGAAAAGAAGAAGACAGGAGAGATAGTGGGAGGTAGACATTAATGTAGTCTGCATGTGTCAAACTGAAGGCCCATGGGTCACATGTGGCCCACCATGGCCTTTTATGTGACCTGCGAGATGGCCCAGTTGTACTGGAGAGTGTGAATTCCCATTTACAAGTCGTAAATTTAAACTGAACACCCATCCACAACTCAACAGTGAGTAAAACTCTTACTTTTAATAGTATTTATGTATTATTTATTTCCCATTTGTTAGTCGTACACATAGTACTTTTCAGTGTTTATAAGAGGACATGTGAAAACACTGTTTCTATGCAGGAAACACCAGGTAGAGCTCAGTTATTGTTTGTTAATAATAATAATAATAATAATAATAATAATAATAATAATAATACATCAAACTTACATAGCGCTTTTTAGGATACTCAAAGACGCTTTCCAAGATGGGAAAAAAATGAATTAAGAAATTAAAAATAAATAAAATAAATGATTTATTTATTGTTATTTAACCAGGCAGGTCCCATTGAGATCTCAGATCTCTTTTTCAAGGGAGGCCTGAGCCTGAAGGCAACCTATTGTACATGTTTTTAGGGGTGGGGGAAACCGGAGTACACGGACAAAACTCACACAAGAACAAGGAGAACATGAAAACTCGGCATAGAAAGACCCCAGGTCCAAACCAGGGATCAAACCCAGGACCTTCTTGCTGTGAGGCGTTGGTGCTAACCACTGAGCCGTTCGTTGTGCTGCCTGAAAAAAAAGACCATTAAGATGGGAAGGCCTGATTTCAATAGGTAAGTTTTGAGTAGTGATCTGAAGAGCGGTAGAGTCAGACTTCCTGTTAACGGTGCAGTAAGGTGAGGAGCGTAAGGTTTGGTGTTTAGCTGGTTAAACATGAAATGTGGAAATGAATCACAACTGGACCTTTGAGAGCTAGCATAACGCTCATGTGACCATTGGTGAAAATGTGTTTGACACTCCTGCTCTTGTCTTATAGCTGAAACATCAACATGGACAATAGTGGCATTTTTCAATGGTGTTCACACATGACAGAGCTTTCAGCAGTATTAGTGGATGGCACAGTGAACTGTGTCTACAGACTGTGATTTGTGGGAGTGTTCCTGAGTCCATGCAGGGATGTCCAGAACACAACCAGACCTGTTTTTATGCAGTGGTTTAAATAATGACTTTCAGCCTCTGAGCTCAGATTCTTGAAGTCTTTTTGATGTCATGACCTGAAGATGATGGGATATTCAAAGTCTTCCAATTTTTCTGTTGAGCAGCATTACTTAGATTTTTTTCCACTACTTTTAGATGCAGTTTTCAGACTGGTGAACCTCTGCTCATCTTTACTTTTTATACCCACTCTTCTTACCAACCTGATGCTAATTATCTCCGACTTCCACAACCTTCTGTTAAACTAAGTTTTTTTTTTTAGTTTGATTTGTTTACCATGTTCATTAAATTTGCAAATTGCTGCATTCTGTTTATATCTACATTTAACACGACTTCTTAACTTTGTGGTTGTAGTTATGGGACAGAAAATGTCCCAACAACAAAGCCAATTACTTCCTTATATGTTCACTAAAGCCAGCAAAAAGATAATTATTTTATATTATATTATTACAAGATGACTGTGCAATCTCATTTGCAATTCATTCTTGATTTCTACCATTTTGAGGACTGGTATGATTCAGTCCTGATGGAGTGTTTAGCAAGAAGAAACGAGGAGCTGTTGTTGACACCAGCCTCCGATTACAATAAACCCCAGAAAAACGTGAAGCCTCTGGTGGGCTCTGGGGAGAACAAGGCTGCTGCTAAATATTTCCATCAGCACCTTTTTTTTATTTTAAATTTTATATGGAGCAAACCTCAAAGTGTCACACATTGATAACACTGGGATAACATGGAGCTGAAACGATCCAGTCTTTATTTTAATCACACACATCGCTGATTCACTTAAAGAAGACAATGTCTGGAGTGGTGACAGGACCATCAGAGAGAAGCACGGCTGGAAAATGGGTCAAATGGACCCTAAGAGTAAGAGAACAAGCACAGGCAATCACCACTGGATCTGTTTCAGCTTTCATTTCAACTACAGATGAGATGAAGATGAGGAGAAAGGATGTTTCAAGGAGGTTTCAGCTCATCTGTGGACCTGTGCATCGAACTGAGAGAAACATACAGTAAGAAGAGAGGCAGAGAACGAGAGACGAGTGACAACTACGAGTAAAAAAAGGAGAGAAAAAAAAGAAAATCCCAGAGGACCACCAGGACGATGGGAAGCTATGAGCACGGTCCAACGCTGAATCATGAAATATTTATTCAGTCTAGAGGTTCTGAAGTTTTCTCTCTTAGTTTTATGTATTGGGAAGAAAAAAAAGGCAAAACAAAACAAACTGATTGATGGCTTGTCCAGAGACGGAGAATAAAAAACAAATTAGGCCACTTTTGTCACCAGTCCTTGAGCTGCAGTCCTGATCGTCCGCATTAGATCCTCAAGAAAACGTTCAGCAGTCAGGAGTTAAACAGGAAAAGATGAGGTGTTTTAGTTAAAGAGGTTTATCTTGAAAAGCAATAAGCTAAACCTGCAGGGCTCTTTATTCCAATAAAACCCTTTCATCAGGGTATAATCTTCGACGACCAGGAAGCATGACGTGTATTTTACAACTGTAAACGTCCTTCCATTCATTCCTTTTGATCACGTTCACAGTGGTCGGGTCCAGGGTCTCCAGTTCCTTTAGAGGGGGATCCAAATGTGATTCCAGGCCAGAGAGGATATGCAACACCTTCAGTGAGCTCCAGGTCTTCCTCTGGGTCTCTTCCCAGTAGGACATCATCCAAATCAGACACCAGAACCAGCTCAGCTAACTGCTTTTTAATCTTCCGTCTTCCTCGTCTCAAAGTGTGCACCACTTCAGCCACTTGTATACAGAGTTTGTTTCACTTATGATCTATGGTTCATAGACGGACAAGTAAATTCAGAGCTTTGCCACAACGGACCGAAGCAGCACCCGATTACTGCAGACGAGACCACACATCCTTCTGACCAGTCTTCTGCTTCATCCTCCATCACTAAAAGACTCCAGGTTACCTGAACTCCCAACATCAGCAGCAGTGTTGTTTTCACTACCTGCAGAGTGTCCTGTGAGGCCCTCAGTGTGTACTGGCTCTTAGTACACCGTTTTTGTGACCCGTCACATTGAAATGAGGATTAAGTCCAAAAGTGGGAAGTGGAGAAATAGGCAGATAAAGGGTTTAGATTTAAACATTTTGTCAAAATATAATGAATGAATGCCTTATCAATGTATCATTTGAATAAACTGTCTGAAGTATAATCCTAAAAATTTTTTGAAGCATTTTTTGAGCAGTAGCAAAAAAAAAAAAACAAAACAAAACTGATTTTGAGAAAAAATGCCTTAAAATTTAGAGTTTATCCCTGTGAGCTAGAAATGTTTGTTTCTTTCCAACTGGGAAATCTTTATACAAATACTATTTGTATAAAGATTATATACTCTTTATATTGAAATAAAAAATTATGCAATAAATTTACATAAAATTAGGCTTTAGACCAAATGGTAATGTATTATTGTAACCAACAAGACAAATTAAGCCCTATCTCTAGATCCACTTATATCAGAATTATCCAGGTATCAAAATGTAGCATTTAAAGCCAGGAATTAGAAAATGTAATTAGGTCATTTCGACCAAATTTACTTAATCCTCATTTTGATATGATGGCTCACATTTGCTAACTCACGCCAAAACCGCTGAAAACCATTTCTTTTGAGTTGCTGATTTAAGAATATCTAGTAGTAAAAACTAAGGGCAGATTTATAAAGTCTTACACACATTCAGTTCAACATTTAACCCCTGTAGTGATTTACAAAAACCTAATTTCAATCAGAAAAAAAGTCAGGCAAACAATAAAATTAGACCAGACATGATAAAACAATTCCCCATGAGCTCTTCTTTAAAATCTATTTATTTTAAAAAAATCATCATAACTCACATTTGCTGAAAAAAACAAACAAAATTTTTAAAAAGTCAAAAGCGTAACCCGGCTGAGACATTGGTGCATATTGTTGCTACTTTATGTTTATTGTTAAGAAGTTTGGCACTTTTATTCAGCAGTAATTAGACGTATGTCTATGATGTTGATAATATAATCATTCTGATCACTGAGACAATCGCTTCAGAACATCAGTTTGGCTGAAACTTTCATATTGTTTCGATTATTTCTCCATTTTCTCTCCTTTTTGGGGCAGACTTGTGTGTAAATGAATCATTTTGTAATTAAAATTCCATTCTTGGTTCAGGTTTCAGATTTGATTGGATCAGGTGCAAGATGAACTGTTTTACAGAAAAAAAAGACTCCTTCAATTTTAACATAAAACTCCTAATTTATGTCATGATATTCTGAAGGATAAATATATTTTTTGCAACATGAAGACTGCTCATAAAAATCAAACAAAATAAATTAGTAAAACTTTTTTTTATAAAAGTGGTTAACTTGAGAAAAGTTTTAAACAAATGTGATTTGATCCCAACAACAACAACAAGGGTTTGTTCTGCAGAAAGAGCTGAGGTGACTGAAAATAATCCAACCATGTTAAAGCAGTTTGGGATAAAAAAAAAAAAAGTCAAAATCAGACTCAAGAATGGGCCTGTTCTGGAAAATATAACTCATGGGCAAATTTGTTTCAGCTCACTGCAAAAAGCCTGAAAATGCACATCCAAAAGATTCGTATGACAAATTTTCTCTTAAAATAGCCGTATTTGTTGTGTTTGCAAACAGAAGGCTTAAATTTCAGCTGAAAATCCATAAAACAAATGTTGAACTAAACAAATGCATTACGGTTTCCTAATTTAGGCAGAAATATATAGTCTAAAATTTGTGAGACTTTATAAGAGAGAAGAATTTTAAGATTGTTGACCTAATAAGGGAATTTTTCAAAAACGAACTTAAATGCTGTGAGCATAAAAGGAGCCAATTAATAAAGAAAAAATATATAATTTATGTTATGTTTATTTCCATTATTTAAAATATTTTGCAGAGATAAAGTAAGAGTTTCATACTTGGAGAAATATGCTTGTTAGCTTAGCACAATGATCGAAACTGCTAGCATCGCTAAAACGTAGCAACATGTTTATTGTTTAATTTATGCTGGGACAAAAACCAAACCAAACAAAAAAATTGTGGAAAATAAAATGAGAATAATTTCAAAAGTCTCATCACATTAGGTCACTGAACAGATAGAGCTTTAGCTTAGCAAGTCAGGTTAGCATCTCTGTGCTAAGCTAAGCACGTCTCTGCATGTTGACCATAATTTCCAAAAAAACTAATAAAAAACAAAATAAAATAAGGCTGAGAGACACGAGAATCATGAACTTAAAAAAACAAATAAACCAAGGAAGCAGCCGAGTGTCTTGTACCACCTTGATACGAAATGTTATGTGCTAACAGCTAGCAACTTAGCGGCTAGGTTTTAAACCGGACGTAGCAGGCTTTTGTATATATATTTATATATATATATATAAAAAAAGAAAGAACAATATGATTTTTGCTCATGATCAAGTCATTATAAAACCATACATGCAACCCATTTGTCTCACAACACTCACACTGGTGTACAAAACACATGAGACTCAGGCAAAAAAAAACAACCTAACAGCTGGATACATTATTGAATATTTATAATGGAAGGACGCTCGCTGTTAGCGGCCGTTCAAGTGTTGGTCTGGAAATCAGTTCGTATATTGGCACCATGTACAGTATACCTCACACACAAACACACTAAACTGCATATCTTATAGTAAAGCTTAAAAAAAGTCTCACATTTTAAAATCTCTTAAATTTTCAAAAAACTAGACTTGAGAATTGAACCGTCCTCGTTAGATAGAAACACTCTGGGGGTGGTTGTGCAATACCTCCTGTGTGGAAAGCCCACTAAAATACAAAAACTAATTTTGTGAACTCAGACCGTGGATCTGTCAGGGTTTCAGTGCAGACAAAAGCCCAACTCTTGACTTTTCCCCCCTCAGTTCAATGATGCACTGAAGGACCCAATTACTACCAGATTTGGAGGTTGTACTCTGCACCGAGCCTTGGCCACACAGAAAAGAAGAAGAAAAAAGGACGTAGTCCAGCCTGAGCGCTTCATTTGTTATTCCTAGTGGTTAGAGAGGCAACTGATCTGTTAAAAAGTCTTTTATTCCCAGCAGGCAGTGACGTTTCAGAAGCTCCAGATTTCTCAGAGTTTCTCGTTGGGTTGCAGTCTTAAACGGGAACAAATATGCTGCTTTAAAAAAAAACATTGACTAGAAGCGCCACAGATTTCCTCAGAGAAAACAGAAGTCTGAAAGGCTTTTACTCCATTGGTGGGTGTTGATGTCCCCCCCTCCCCGCACCTCCGCTGCAGAGATTAAAACACACAAAGGGTCCTGAGCACCGTTTAAAGCACTGTGATCGGTCGGTCCAATTATTCCCAACGCCCATCGTCGGCGAACAGCTGCGTGTCCCAGAAGTCGTCGACCGGCGCCGGTTTGTGGTTGGCATGGTGCTTCCTGTGGGCGCTGCAGTGCGGGGGCGCGGGGGAAAGTGTTTGTCAGTCCATCTCAAAGTTGATCAGCTTGTTGCGCGAGCGGGGGGTGTGCGCCGTGTTGCGGCAGCAGCAGTGGGCGCAGATCAGACCCAGGAGGAGCGAGAAGAGGCCCACACCTGCAGACACCAGGTGAAATACAAACTTAAACTAAGCAGATTTTTACTTTTGGTGAGGGCAAAATAATGTGTTCTCAGGTTTTTTGTTGCAAAAAAATAAATAAAATGCGAAAATATGAAAAGTTCAGTGTTTTTTTTAGGTTTTTGTTTTAAAACTAAATCAGAAAGTGTTTTTTTAACATTATTTTAATGGTTAAAGCAAAGGGAAGCTTTAGATTTGCTTCTGGTGGAAATCATGGCTGAACTGTAGCATTACATTAGGTGATAATGTGTGAAAACACCAGACTGAACTGCATCAAGCCCAAAACAAAATGTCTCAAGTGGACGATAAAGTCCATCACATGCTCACATTAACAATTTATTGTGTACTATTGGCTTCTTTAAGAAACATCTTAAGACTTTTAAATATTCTTCTATACAGAGCTGTCCAAGTATCTTATTTTTCTATATCTTCCTAACAGCACTTTGCTCTCAGACTGCAGGTTTACTTGTAGATCCTACAGTTTCTAAGAAGTTCTAATTTCTTGTGGAACAAACTTCCAGTTTCTGTCCACGAGGCTGACAGTGTGGACGTTAAAGACAAGAATTTCCTGTGTGATAAATCCTATAGTTAGGATTTCCTCAGGTTTCCTTTAGTTCTGCTGCTTTAGGTTTAGACTGCTGGAGAACAAACTGACCACATCTCCTCACTCTGCTGCCGTCTTTCCTCTCTACATTTGTTGTTCTCATTAACATGGTTCTCTTTGTTTCCTTGCTGTAGAAAGTCCACCTGGACTAAACATCCTGTGCTGTGTGACTATCCTGAGTCTGGTTCTACTGGAGGTTTCTTTCTGTTAAAGGAAGCCGCTTCTTTCCACTGCTGCCAAGTGTTGCTCAGGAAGAAGTGAAGATTTGATGCAATTTGCAGGTGTCCTAAGATAGCTTTTACTAACCGGTATTTAATAATAAATGTGATTGTTTTAGTACAGAGCTCTGAGGTGACCTTTGTTGTGAACTGGTGAATAACCTGAACTGGAACAGTTCCTCCAAAATGAAACAAACTGATCTGTTTAACTTGCTCCTTTATGGATTTCATAGTGTTACCAGTGTTATCTGTTCTTTGTGCTATTTTATATTTTGGAATGAAACAAGATCAATATTGTGCAAAAATCTTTTATCCTCCCTCACTTTTGAAATAATCATCTCGTAATTTATACCCAACCCCGTATTAAAACTGACTACAGACCTATAAATAAAATGAACAATCATAAGCTGTGAATATTTGTTTCAGTGTTGAATTTCTCACCCATAATATTTGAATTAACTTTATATTTAGGCACTTGAGTCTTTAGGTCTGGAGTGGTGCAATGAAAGATGTAAAAATTATATATATAGCATAATAGAAAAATTTCTTCTAAACTATAGTAGTGAAAAGAATATGAGAAGGAATATGTGGCTGATTAAAAGCTATATTTGAATGTTTATTTTATTTTTTACCCTTTTTTATTTGTCCCACATTAGTAAATAATTATTTTGTCAATATTTAGTTTTGTGTAAATGTATTATATTTCATAAAAAAGACAATCTTCAACTGATGAGAAAATGATCTAAATTAAACTTCACTTATGACAGCTTTTATGATCATTACTAATAAATAATTGTGGATTTGTTTCATTACCCAGTGAGGCTGCTGCTCCGTATAAGAGAGGTAGCTTTAGAGAGTCCCAAACTGGAAGGAAAAAGAGAAAAAATAAACAAAAACAGAATTTTCCATATGTTTGAAGTTGTTTTACTTGTAGTAAGCTCTCCTCACCAGCAAACTTGACAGAGAGGAAGACTTTTCCTGACGTCAGCACTCTGTCTTCAGTCCAGGCTCCTGTCGACAGGTACCACGGCTTGACCACGCAGTGATACTCGCCGCTGTCACTGAAAACCAAACACCACACAGACGGGACAGCTTAGGTGATGACGAGGAGGAAGCTGAAAAACAACATGCCTCCATCTGGTTAGGGTCGGGCCCACTCACCTGTCCTGAGTGCCGTATAGATTCAACAGGTAGACGTGGGCGTCTCTGCGCTCGATTGAAATGTCACTGGATGAGTTCCGGGGCATTTTCCTCATGATGCCGAAGCGGTCGACGCTGGCTACCTCCGTGTTCATCGGTCCTCCACGCAGCCGAGTGAAATACCACCTCACCTCATATGTCAGGTCGTCTGAGAAGAAAAACACCCAGTCTAAACAAGAGGCCATTCTTTGTTCGCTTACTTTATATTACAGTTTTAAACCTACTGAGTTTTAATAATCTAAGTTTAAAGTTGGAGCTTTTTGACCTCCTAAGCCTAAAAAGCCACTCATTTTAACTGGAATTATAGCTGAACCTGAATTTAATTTGCAACTCAACAATTTCAAAAGTTTCACCAAACATAGCGTAAGATGGAATGTTTCAATAAAGAGTAGTCTTTTTATGTTCTTTATCACAAAAGCTTCAAAAGGATGTGTAGTATGTTATAATTTTGATGATTTATCACATGCCATGACCTCAAAGTTAAAGAGAGCCTGTTAAGACACTGGAGTCATGTTATTGGGAATTCCAGCAATGAAAATTGTCAACTTCAAAATAAATTTTATGGATTATTTCTGTAGACGTCTCTTTTGTATTGTACGTGCTAACTCAGTTACTGGGATAGAAGATGGCGTCTTTATGCAGACATTTTTAAGCAAATCTCAGTTAGGAAGTTTTGGCTTTTACCTCGTCACAGGTCACCACAGCAACACATCCTCCTCAATCTCTGTCCTCACTCCAGCTAACTGCATCCATTTATCTCCTTTTTGTCTTTTTCCTGGCAGCTGCATCTCTAACATCCTTACCAACACTGTCCCTGCTCTGGACATGTCCAAACCATCTCAGTCTGGTTTCTCTAACTCTATCTCCCACTGGTTCAACCTGTGCTGTACCTCTGATGATCTCATTCCTAATCTTATCCATTCTCGTCACAGCCAAAAGGAGAACCTGAACATCTTCAGCTCTGACACTTCCAGTTCAGTCTTCAAACACACAACGTTCCTCCTGGTCTTTAACTAACAGCAGAACAACTTCCTCTTTTTGTCAACAGTACCAGTGAGTCAGTCCTAGACTGATCCGCTATCATTTTGTGCCAGATGTGACCCTCACTCAGAGAGAGTCACAAATACTGTACTTCATGAAACACTAGATACACATTTTTTTGGTAAGTATTCATTAGATGAACTGAACAATTACAACTAAATAAACTTTGAAGTGATTTAAAGATAAATTTAATGTGGTAGTAGCTGAGAGTCATTTCCAACAAAGTCTGGGTGCTAACCTCGTGATAACATGCAACTAGGTTTAAAAAGGACCAAATCTTTTCTAGACCTGTTATTTTAGTCTAGACCTCTGCTGCATAAGAAATGTGAGCCTAATAATTATACAAGTTTGGTCTTAAAGAAAAAAAGTTGATATTTAAAAGCAATTTTAAGGGCAATTTTTCTAAACAAAACAGGTACAACTTTTAAAAAGTACTTAAGTGTGCGCTCAATGGATTAGAACCGTTTTAAAGAAAATCTGATGTCAGTATTTTATTTTTTCCTCAAGTTCAGAATATTACTGAATATTATAATCTTAATAAATAATAATGTTTTTAAAATAATTAATATTACTGAATATATCTTAAAATGTTTTCTTAAATTAATGTAAAAAATGTCTTACAATAATAAAAATAAGGACTTTGTTTCATATTTTTATTTGAAAAATAAATCAAAACTAACAAAAAACATTAAAGGCAATTTACAGACCATAAATATGTTGCTGTTAAAGAGCTTCAATTAACAATAATGCTCCTACAAATATTGTTAAATTTTTTTTATTTTGCTTGTTGTTTATTTTAAGGTCTGGAGAGATCAGGAAATAAAAGGAAAATGGAAAATGTGACATTAGTAAAAATCTGCTGATGTTCTTTTGATCCAAGTTAGACATATATAACAACCTCATAAAAAGACTGACAAAGGTAAAAAACAAACAAAAAAAAGGAGTTGGACAGAATTCATCGTAATAGATGCTTCTCTTTGGAAGGAGGAGGGTGCCAGGAAGCTAATCATTTCCAGAAGCAAGAGGTAGGAAGGGGAAATGTGGAGCGTGAGACAGACAGGAGCACAAACTAGTCATTAGTCTGTCAGGAAGAGGGGGACTATTAGCACCGTACGGTCTCCACTCACAGAGACGGAATAAAAACCCCACCGAGCCTGAGTCATCTTCTGTCATCGAGGTGACAAATGGAAGACAGAGACGGGACAAATAAAAGAAACATTTGCCAACAAGAATCCAAGAGGGAAAAAAAGACGACAAACGAAAAAAAAAAAAACAATTATGAAGGAGATGAAGAAACGAGGAGGAGGAAGACTAGAGAACCGAAGAATGGATGTAACGAGGAGGAGGAAGAGGAGGGGGGGCTCACCCAGAGCAGAATAATGAATCACATCTGAATTTCCCTCACCCCCTCTCTTCCATAATGGTTTTAATATTCAAGCGCTGCATCATTAAAAATCTGTCGTAGCACAAGCGGCAGCAGTAATAACGCCGGCCTCCGACCATTTGTCTCAACGTATGACACGACGAGGCCCCGAGAGCGACAGACGCTCCGACCTGGACACATTTTTATCAACGTATACTGAAAAATCTCCTTGAACTTAATATAATATTGGTTCTAAGTAAAATTATTCAAAGTTTAAGGTCAAATCTTAATATAAATCGTAATTCAGATTCTCTAAGAAAGTTGTCATAATTTTAGACACTAAACCAAAAGTCACTGATGCAAAATTCACTGTATGTTTTGAAAAACACACAGATTAAACACAACTTTTACTAAAATAGACAATTTAGGAGGTTTTGTGTATTATTACAATGGTTTGGTGGTGATTGTCAAAGTCTAATCCAATCCAGTCTGATTTATTTTTTTAATAAAGCCATTTAAAACTCCTCAAAAGGGACCAAGTGATTTACAACAAAACAAATAAATATTCATTCAAAAATAAAACGTGAATAAAAGCATAAAATGACAAATAAAAGTGAATAAAAATGAGTTTAAAGTGAAGATTAAAAAGCTGCTAAGGATGATGTCTAATGTGCAAAGGCAATTTGTTCCTCAGTTTTGGCCCCAAACGCATGGTCCCCTCTGAGCTTACACTGAGTTTTTGGTCCAGTTATCCAGGTTGTAATGAAGGTGTGGATTCAAACAGCAGCCATTAAAAAAAAGCCTCACATGGAAGAACATGACAACTGACTTTATCTGGATTAGCATTGTATGCACCAAGATGTAGAGAAGAAGAAGCTGAACTATTACCAAAAAAGTCTAGTTAAAATAGGCAAATTCTGGGACTTAACACAACTGCCTATTTAGTTTTATTCTATTTATTACACTGGCATCTGATAGCAATGTCATGCCTTACGGTGCTTTTCCAGTACAGGTGCACTTTATTTTTTTTTGCCAGAACACCAGTTGTCAACCCTATCTGAAACTAAAGACAGACAAGTAAAACAACTCGGAGCGTCATCAGCACATTTTAGTAATCAGAGTTTAAGAAATTGTTCAGATTGGTAGTCCAAGTAATAATCAGAAAACCAATGAAGTTCTCAGTTAAATGTTTATTATCAGATCTACAGACTCACAAGCCTGTCAGCAGCTGGGTTTCTACTGACCATTAAAATGCACAAATTACAATTTCGAAAATAAATTTGCTTAATAGAAACACGTCAATTTCGAAAAAAAAAAAACGTACGTTTTTTAACAAAATGGTTTTGCACTACGATACGGTGGTTTTTTGGACGTATTGAAATTGGTGTTTTATTCGCAAAACTGCAATGGAAACACCTTTTTCGCATCACAGGAGTCACATGATCAACAACTGGATGTTTCAACTGGCGAAAAAGATGACGAAGAAAGAGACAACAGGTAGCATAAGTAGTAGTAAAATCACAAAATTAGTAAAATAAAGTAGTAAAGTCACTAGCTGCGTTTCCATTGACCATGAAAAGGTGCAAATTAGAATTTTGAAAATAAATTTGCTCAATGGAAACACGTCAATTTCGAAAAAACTTCAGTTTTTCGACAAAA
>JAUBOC010000097.1:10562065-10574584 GCA_032275365.1 Anablepsoides cearensis | reverse complement strand
ATAGAAATAGCCTTTATTGTCCCGCTGAGGGGAAATTCTGGTGTCACAGCAGCATCAGTACAGAGGTTCACACACACACTAGAATTTCTTACTTTAATGGAAACACTGCAATTGCGAAACTGTGTTTTTTCGACAATAACAGAATATTGACAAAGTTTTGTGCACATGTGCAATGGAAACGCAGCTAGTAGCTCTGGAAGTCTAAACAAAACGGCTCAGTGCTAACATGTTTTTACACAATTCATAAATAACCTGGTCACACCCCTAGTGGTTGTCCCTCTTATGTCATCATTGGAATGCCGTAAATGTAAACAACTATCTGTTTATCCTGCTGGAGAGAGGCAAATGACTGCAATCAAGCACAAAGTATAAGACATAATCGTGTAGTTCAATAGTTTCATTAAAGGCTTCTATCCATCGAAGCGCTCTACCCTCTTTAGCCTGGGTCATTTTAGGTTGAGTTTTACTTTGAACTCTGTGCCATAGCTTGTACAAAGTCTAAATCTGTCACTTCCTGTTAGCAGAGAACTGGTCACTTCAGTCACCGGGATGTAAATCTGATGAACGAGCTCGGCCTCTTCTCGTTCGGTGAAGTGAATCGTTTGATTTTCGGATGAGACGTTAATTTTATACTGACAGCCCAAGAAGTTCCATTATCTCATCTCAGCCACTCGTTCACAATAAAAATCACTTTAAGAAATCCGACGTGACTAATTTGATGGTTACGAGGATGAAGGTGATGATGAAGACGGGTTAGGACAGAATGGGGGTGGAAGGGCTTCGTTTTGTTGCACAAAGGCCAGGAGCTGAGCGCTCCATCCAACTGAGGAGGAGGAAACAGGAAGTGACACTAGGGGGGGGGGGGGGGGAGCAAGGTCAACTGGCCATCACACACACACACACACACACACACACGTACTGCCTGGAGTGGACTGTAGCGCTGACACTGAGAGGACATCGCCAAATCTTCAGAAGTAACACAATGAGCGTTACATAAAAACTACAGTAAAGTACAAACTCTTCTTAAACCCATACCCAACAGTCCATTCTTCAAATAAATCCAATTTACAATCCAATGAATAAACATATTCAAACAAACCTCATTAAAGATTACATTTCATGGCTTTGATTGTAGTACTATGTATGTGAAAAATGCTGTTTGACTGTATTTTCTGACCTCTAAGTTCTAGTTTTTATTTATTGAACTGTTTTCAGATGATGCAGAGGATGCGTGGAAGCTGAAACTACCACATAAAGTGGCACCATTTCAGAGTTTTATCTGACGTTTTGAGAGCACAAGGTTAGTTTCTGACTTTGCCGTAAATGATCAAAGACATTTTGCATAAATCCTGATGCGTGAACTCCGCCGATACTCCAGGCGCTGGGCTATAATTAGAAAGCTTCCTCGTCAAGCCCACCCTGTACTTTCTTTGTTCTTTGTGGCAAAGCGGACAGACAGTGAGTGGAGGGGATTTGAAGTTTAAAAAAAAAAAAAGCTTAGTGACGGGAGGAGATTATTTTGTTTAAAGCACAACCATAAATCAACAGTGAGGGAGACGTCTGCGTCACCAGGAACACCAACACCGTCCTCCTCGCGGGAAGCGCAATATCTGAACCCCACCAGCTGTTCCTCTGCTCAAACAGACCTTTACCCCCCTCCTTCTGCACACTCATGAACCTCCACCTCACTAGTCACTTAATAAGCTACAAACTTCATTTACCGAGACTTCACCAAATGTCACACAGAGCAACTTAAATTAAAGCACATGCTAAGTCAGTTTTAATGGATTTTTGTACATAAATAAACCAAAAAGGTGTATTTCTGGTGGATGAACATGAAGAAAACAGTTTTTTGCTCCATACAAGAAGAAAGAACTGCTTCACAGAATGACACGTTACAAGATAAAAGGCTGCAACACTGCGTAAAAAAATAAATAAAAAGACAAATGTCTCCCTGAAGGCCTCATTTCTCAGTCTTCACGAGACGTCCTCCATCACTTTATGAGTGCAACTCTGTGCAACAGAGAGATTCAATGCTTTTGAAGGCAGAGCTGGTCCGGCGGGGTGAGGTTGTCGCTGCTTGCAACAGAAACCCGATGAGATGCAGCTGAGGACTGCAGGTCTCTTGAGTCTTTAGACAGGGCAACACAAGTTAGACTCTTACCATTTTACATCCCCATGCAGTCGGCTTTGAATGAGGCTTTATATTTGTGCCCATGTTTGAATGATTTGTGATTGCAATTTGATATAACAGCTGAGTCAGCTTTTTCATACGGTTCTTGCAATCTAAATACTGCATACTTTGTGTTTTCTTAGTCCATGCGTCGAAATGTTCATCTCATTTAGGAGATTTGTGCTACGACTGTTGGTCACTAGCTGGTGCAGTGATTTTTGTGTTTTAACGAGATATATGTGCTGATAGGTCAGTCCCAAGCTTAAAAACAGTTCCATTCAAAATGCTGAAGACACGAACAATTGTTTGAATCATGGAGGAGGCTGGTATGCTCCTACATGTTGAAAAATGGTGAGTAGCTCAAACAGCACACTGTCATTAGGTTTTTCTTCATTTTACAGCTAGATGAACAACTGATTGCATGCTAAGTTAATTTGTAGGTAACTAAAATCTTGCTTAGATGTGAGTGACAGCCTGAATGGCTGTTTGTCTCATTTGCCACCATGTGTCCCTCTGATGGACAACCTATACAGGTTGTACCTCGCCTCCTGCTGGGGATAATTACCAGCTCCCCTGCGTGAAAAAGTGGGTGGATGAATGGATAGCTTTTAGATAGCCTTTAGCTACTGTTAGCTAGTATTTTGCTTCTTCTAACTTTGTGTTTGTTGCCCCTTTAAGCTTTAAATGCTTTTCTTCTTTCAGCTTTGAGTCAGTGTTTAAGCCCTTTTAATTTTGAGCTAGCACAACACTTCTTTCATATTTGAGCTAGGGTTTTGCCCCTTTTTAGCTTTGAGTTAATGCTTTGCTTTCTTTACCTTTGACGCTGTTTTCATACGTTTAGCTTAAGGTTAATGCATTGCTTCTTTTAGCTTTGACCTTATGTTTTGCTCTTTTTAGCTTAAGCTAATGCTTTTTTTTTAGCTTTGAGCTAGTGCTCCACTTTGCTAATCTTTGCCCTAGGATTTTGCCCCCTTTAGCTTTAGGCTAATGCAAACGTACCGTATTTTAGCTTTGACCTACTGTTTTGCTCCTTCAAGCTTTGAGCTAGTGATCCACTTCTTTCAGCTTTGCCAACTGAGTTTCAGCTTCTTCAGCAAATTTCAGCTAAGTCAGTGGATTTTGAGATCAGAGACTTTAATTGACCTGAAATTCAAACTTCAAATTTGTTCAATTCTTACTGAACTCCAGCCTCGTTTTCTTTGGTGCAGCAGTTTCATTAGGAGAGTCGCGTTAGCTGCACGGCAGAGGAGAATCTACACAGAATCTCTAATAGAATATCTGGCCTGAGCTAATAAAACGAAAATGGCTGTCGGTGGAAATGAAGACAGTCTGATTGGATTTCTTTGAATTAATCCCTTGAGGAGAATCCCGAGGCATAAAAAAAAAACCTGCCTCAAAATGCGCACACACAATCGAATGCACAGACGTACAAAACACCGTCAATTACCACTAGAGCTTCTAATGAAACTGTGTGTGTTCTCTGCTCCATAAAGCAGGACAGTGCTGGTAGAGTAGAATACTAAACACTATAAAAACACCATTTAGCTTCACAGAAACAAAGCCACTGGGAAGAAGAGTTTCCCTCGTTACTCGCCGCATGCTTAATGAGATCTCCGGTAAATGAAGGCAGGCTTCACTTCATATTTAGCAAATTCTGCATCAAGCAGCCTTTTTTTTTTAAACAAACCACTATTCTAATATGGGTTAGACACAAGGCAAAGATCTACATTTTTACAGGCTTTTACATTTTAATATCAAATAGTTTCTCCTCAAATGGTATAATTAAAAAGGTTCAAAAACTACCACAGCGAGTTCAATTATTCTGTTTATTCTAGAGTGCAATGCATGAAAATGCAAAGATCAGGATAGGTCTTCAAAGAAGAAAGTTAGGTAGGCCTGCACAATATTGAAAAAAAACTGACATTGCGATTTTTCTAACCCTGCACTATATACTGCAGTATGAAAAAAATACAGTAATTTTCAACATATGACTTGAACAAGACTATGTTATACAGTCATACAAACAGTAAAGTTATTAATGAACCACTTAGGGCTTTTAATAAATTAACTTTTAAACTGGTTGGAGCATCATTTTATGCATTACTGTACCTTTGAAGCCTGAACAGGAGAGCATTAAAAGCCCTGAATGCTGCCTCAATCTTTATACACTGAACACTTCAATTAAAAACCACAGTCTTTCCACTCTGACACCACTGAAAGCTGCCATTTACAAGTTGTCCTTCAAAGCACCATCTCTGCTCAGAGTTGGGTTTAACTCGGAGAGCTAATGGAGTGAAAACGATGGTACTTCTCTGCTGCCAATGGCTCCACATTTTCAATTTGTGTTTTATTGTCACTCTGTCCAGTACAGAGGTATTTTCTTTTATTTTTTAACTTTCAGCTTCTTGCTTTTATTCTCTTCCTTTATGTCTTTCTTTAAGGTTTGTTAACAGCTACTTTTTTCCCCAGTTACACCAAAAACATTCAGAGATATTTGAAGTTTAAAGCCAGAAAAAGAAGCAACGACATCTTTTAGTTGATCTACATTTAGTATCTGTGAGTCACCTTGTTGGTAAACTGCATTACTTTTATCTTACAGTCACCTGAAGAAAATGGAACGAATTGTGTAAAAACTAATAAAGATACAAAAATACATAGTGAGTTACAAGTATCAAGACACCTCTTTATTTCAGAAAAGGGAAAAAGAAAATAATTGAATATCCCAGCAAGTAAATGGGGAGGGCTATGTCTGGAACATGTCTACAATTTAGGATCAAGGTCAAGATATTCCCAATAAGAACAGAGTCATATAGCATATCAACGAGGACCAGGGCTGTCTGAGAAATGGATTGCTGCAATCAGATGTGCAATATTTTTTGTGATTCAAATGTTGTCAACACAGAAAGTTTTGTGAATTTTGCCTGTGATGTTCAGTAATTTGATGCATTCATTGTGCTGTCCCTGGTGCTGAACAAAGACACGTTTGAACTTTCTGTATAGACAACATCTGACAGATATTGTACATCTGATTGCAGCAATCAGTTTCTGAGTCCAGGTTGTCTTTGATATGCAACATGACCGTGTTCCTATTGGTAGAATTTGACTTAGATTTAATTAAGAATTATATTAATTTATTGTAACAAATTCACAGATAATTTCTGACAGATCCAGTTGGGCTTTGTTGGCTCTGTTAGGTTCCCCTCTTTGTCCTCCATGATGTCACACATGCTAACAGTGGATGGGATGGATGGATAGGCATGGCTCCCTCTAGTGATATTTAACTCGATGGGCGTTATGCATTGACATATGTAAAACTAAATGAAGAGTTTTCCTGAACACCAGTGATGGTTTGAATTGGTCATGTGATTGTAACGACACCATGATCTTCCCTGTATCTACAAAACTGACTGAGTTGAAGCCATTGTTGAATCAAGCTGATACTAAAAGTTAATCAGTTGTGTAACCAATGATTTTCTGAATGGAAAAAAACAGAGAGGCAAAACTAGGGCTTGAGACTTTTTGCACCTAGACCAACGTAGACTACAGTAACATTTGGTTTCTGCCATGACAGATTGGAACAGGACGCATTTAAATTTTTCAAGTAACTCGGGCACTTTTTTTTTGCACCTACTTTTGGTTGAGCAGAAACTGTTAATGGACTGAGAATCATTTTCTGCCATCCGTTCTCACCACTTCAAGCCTCTCATCCCTCCTTTCTCGCCACTTTGAATTCATTTCTCTCCTCTGGTTCTCATGTCTCCTGTTGGGAAACCGCATTGAGTTCTCCGTCCACTCCCCCATTTACTGCCTCCTCTATTCACTCTCACTTTAAAACACTCTCCTCTTTGGGGTCCCTTCCCTTTCCTCCAACTTACTCCCCAACTTGCCGTCTATTCTTTCTCCACCTCGCTCGGTCTCCTCGGCCAGCTAACGGAGCGTGAGATTGGCTAATTAACGGCTGCCTGGCGGCCTTGCAAAGAAAGCTGGGTAATTTGGGGAGGAGGGTGAGGGGTAGAGACTGAACTTAAAAAGGGGAGCTAAAAGATGAGACATCACACTGCATCAACTTTTAGGTTTAAGATGTAATTTTTGCAGCTTTTTTCAAAAGTTTTCCTTTATTTTTACCTCCAAAAACACTCTAATCCAATTTGCATTATTTCAACACACCTGTTTCACAACAAGAGGACATTTAACACTTTTAGATAGTTATTGTTTTATGTCTTTGTGTGTTAAGTAAACAAAAAAGTTACATTACAAACAGTAACTGGGGTAGAGTCTCCTCCAAATTCAAGCCAGGGATAAAAGTTTAGATCACATATAGAACGTATAATCACGTATAATGTGTCCATTATATGTAATTAATAAGAGCAAAAGTTCAGTATGAATAACAGCAAAAATCTAAATTAGCCAAGCAAATGATGGTATATAAAGAAAGATATTTAGCAGATTTTTTACAATGACACAAAAACTAATATCTGATAAAAACAATCAATTAGTGCCTACATTTTAAATACACATGCACATATTCTGGCACTAAAAGTCACCTGTTGATCCTGAAATGAGGACAGGTAAACAAAAATAGATAGAAGACAATTTAATGTATAAAATTATTGATAAACCACATGTGCCATATGTAGTATTAAACTAGATACATGAACAAACATGAGGTCAATACTTGAGTTTGTTTCTACTTTCAGCATGTCGCTCCTGTTCTACCAGTAAAACTCTACAAAAATCACATTTTGACCAAAGTTTCTGGTCTTTAGTTGTAATTCAAACTTTGTGACTTTAAAAAAAAAATTATGATGCATATAAAAACAAGTATAAGTAAGCCAAGCAAAATACATTTTTGAAAAGCTACAACACAAGTTACTCATATAATTCCTAAAGTACATCTAGTTTTGAAAAGAAAACTTTTTTTTTGTAAACCATCCTTATAATGTGCTCATTTGCGTAGACAGTCTTGGTGAATTTATACCACAAATACACTCTAAGAAATGAAACCAACAACAAACAGGTTCATCATTAAGTTTGTAATTGATCTCAGCTATAATTGTTAGTAAAATGGTTTTACAGGAGGTTTCTGGCACACAGACGGGAGGATTCGGAGCTCCGCCAACACGGCTGACAAGCAAGTTCCCAGATTTAACCAGGAACGCTTTCCAAAAACAACTCCCTTTTTTTTCATATCCTGGAAGAATACCTGCAGAGTTTTCGCCTGTGTGTGCTTGTCTCCACCATCATTAGGCAGACATTTTAGAGTCTTGTACAAATACAACAAACCTCTCTTTTTAAATCATTCTAAATGACAATACAGTGATTAACTATGACAGAATGAGGTCTTTTGCTTGTTTAATTTGCTTTACTTGACATCAGTGATTAAATGTGGAGCTCCTTTAATGACAATTGTTAGAAAAAAATAAAGATAAAAACCTTATAGGCACCAGATAATTATGTCTATCTGATATTTGGTTCTCCTGCATGGCTGATTTGTTATTTAGAAGAGAAAACAGCATTAAGTCTGTGTTTGAGATGAACAAAGCTGTTTTTTTCCCAGGAGAAACAGAGTGCCATGCTGTTATTTTTACAAAAAGAATTTCAGAGTATGGAAAAAAAAAAAACAGATATCTTGTGAAACTGTCACAGTGTCAGAGCTTTGGACGACAGAGAAAAAATCTCCAACGGTGATGTCATCTCCCCCCCGCCCGCCACTCCACAGCTGATTGAGCGTGCAGCGTCTGACAGGCTTCTGTTACTGAGATAACGCTGTGGTTCAAGCTACAGCTAAACAACAACAACCACCGCTGCTGCTGCAGGTTCGACACGTTTACCCACGTCTAATTCTGCTCTCAGTCCTGTGAGCAGTGAAAGCAACGTCTCCGAGCTGAATCCAAAACCTGCTCGTGGAGCTAATGATCACGTCTAACCTTATTTCAGGCACCCACGCAACACGATTCAAGAGAAGTACCAGCTGCTGTGTGTGTGTGTGTGTGTGTGTGTGTGTGGGAACTGCTAAATCCAAATTAGCAAGTTATAAGTCTAAAAGACCTTATGTGGGATTTATACCCGATTATGAACTCAGTTTTGCCTTTAGGTTGGTTCTAAATTCAAATTCTTGACATCCGTAAACTAAATCAAACTCATTGGTCAAATCTGTGGAACATCAACTTTTTTTTTAAGGTTGGATGTTTTGATCAACACACTGGAAAGAATGTTGTTTTTTTGAGTATCTTGGTTTTTTAGTCATGATTCATACACAACAACCACAGATAAGAGTTGGAACATGTAGAACAGTAATTGGGAAGCTTTGCCTTTTCGGACTGGGTTTCGACATCTCTTTCTACAGCCAGCTCTTCCAAGAGGGCTCAAAGACGTTCTCAGGCCAGCTGAGGGACATCAGCGGTTTCTGGGGACGACCCTGGGGTCTCCTCCCAATGCGACATGCCCAGAACATCTTTCTTGGGAAGTAAACAGGGGACATCTGTAAGAGATGCACAAAACACCTCAACTGGCTCCTCTTCAGGCAGAGGAGCAGCAGCTCTACCCAGAGTTTGTAACCATAGCTTAGGATGGGAATGTAGACTGACCGGTAAACAGACCCTCTCCACCACAACGGACACAATACTGCAGAAGCTGCACTGAGCTCCATTCTTCCCACACTCCTCAACAAAAAACTCAAACACTCCTCCACTTCAGGCAGCACCTCACTCACAACCCTGATCAGGTCCTGATTAGGGATGCAAACAATTGATCAACTTATGATTACTTGTTGAATAATCATTTATTATATTAAAATTTGTTCCATTTGATTAACTGATACGTCCTCTTAGACGTTATAGACCTCATTTCATTGTGGTTTGGTCTCCGTAATAATTTGCCTCTTTTTTTAAATTGAGCGTATTATAAAAAATAATGTCCTTCATCCTCTTGATTCAAAATAAAACTCAGGTTTTTATGAAAATGGCTGCTTATCAATTACTCGTTAATCAATGAGTCCAATCAACTTTAGATTAATTCATTATTTGCTCCATTCGGCCATCACTCATGAACAAAACTCTCAGTGCAAATATCACAACAAGAACTGCACAACATAAGCCTGTAGAAGGTTTTAAATTATGGTAGTGCCATTATTTCAGTGTTCAATCATCTCCACCAACAGTGATGATTTATTCTTGCCCATCCCAGCTAAATGTAGATGTCTAGTTGAGGTCCTGATCCATTTTAATGCCTAATAAAACTCTTTTAAGGCCAGTTTTAAATCCATTTACCCTACAAACAAGATGTTCAGACATCTTTAAAACAAAACTGCTAACAGGAGTACTGTTAAAATCACTAAATATAACAACCTAAAGTCGTGGTGGTTACTGTCAAGACCATCAAATTGACCAACTGGAAATGATACCAAAAGGTTGACTTCTAGTCAGGTTCTGTCTGATGTATGATTTGTATTAATGGAAAAAACAAAGTCTCATTGTAACAGAGTGTTGTGTAACCCAAACTGTTGTGAGGTGTTTCAACAGTTCACCAACAGAGGGCCAGAGCAGCAGCAGGGTAATGATCACTGGCTGTCTCAGCAGTAATGAACAACAAGGCAAGTGTTCAGAGTTTGTTTCTTCATTCCCATCATTAAGACAAGCTCTGACAGGACAGTTTTCAGCCATGGCTGAGGAATGTGCTCCACTCACAAATTTACTGTTGCTCAACCTCTTTGGCACTTTCCTGTTCTCCTTGCCTTAGAACAACGAGCTTTGAAGGTGAGACAGAAAGTCAACAATACGTGCTGGAGCACAATGCCATGACTTTCATTTGACTCAGCTGGCACAAGCTGCATCAACACACAGCGTTAACATAAGAACCTTCAGGAACAAAGGTGCTGCCTTGTAGACCAACAACCCCGTCATGCCCAGAAAAATGCTCATTTGAGGACAAAAACAGCTAAAGTCATGAAAGTTGTGTTGCAGTTCAAGCTTTGGCAACATAAACACAACTCTGTTGACCATCCCAGTTGGTATTCCACCTACTTAAACAATTCAGCTAGTTAATGTCATCAGATTTCTAAAGCGTGCAGTGAAATTAAAATTCTCAAAGACATGATAGGACTTGTGTGTGTCACAAGTCTTACTCCATCTGATCCACAGTTTGAGTCAGAAGTTTCTGTCTTCTTGTTGTGGGCATGGGTGTCAGATTATTTTCAAGCTTCTAATGATCCTACTACACAAAACATCAGTAATTCTTAAAAACAAGAACTGGGTGCACAGGTTTGAATCCATTACAGGTGTTCTCAGGTCCACAAATGTCCATACACCGCCACAAATAGTAGGTTCAAATTTCTAGAAAGTTGAGACTTCATCACATGCTTCTTGCTTTGGGAAGGCCACTCCAACGTTAGCCTGTTTTACCCAATCAAAAACCAGTTCTGACGGCTGCTGTCGATGAAACGCCCAATCCTTACCAGGTTTCCAAGAAATTGGAGGTAGACTTCATCCATCATTCACTTTGTGTTGTACTAATGTACCTCCACATGATGCTTCCACCTCTGTGCTCGACAGTTATTTCAGTGTTCTTAGGTTTGAAAGCCTCACGTCGACTCCTTCAAACATACTTCCTGTTATTGTAGCCAAACTACTTTGTCTCATTGGACCATGAAAAAAATTCTCCAGAAAGCCTTAGTCAAGCTTGAAGGTAATAAAATATATTAAGTCATAATGTTTAAATGTGCTAAGAACATTGGCCGATACATCAGTATTGGAATTATTTACTAGCAATAATCCCTGAAGTCACCAAGTATCTTTCATTGAAAATAAACATGTTTTTCATAATAAATCTGCATCACCCTGCTTCTATAAATAATCTATTCACCACCAAATACAGGCCCATCACATTTACTATTTACTCTTTGAGCAACAATTTGTTAAAGAAACCAGTCTGCTAAAAACTGAACCAACCAGAAAAACAAGTGAACAGATGGAAGATTTTTAACCAAAAATGTTGAAAATCTTCATTTTCTCCAGAAAACAAGTGCTGCAGTTTTTCTTTCTGTTAAAAGAGTTGTTAAGTCTGTTCAAGTCAAACAAAACCATATTTATTTTCAAACATGATGTAAACATGCAAAAAGAGCAGAGTCAGGTTCTTTTTGAGCACAAATCTCACCAGAAAAATGTCCTTTCAGAGTGAGAACATGTAAGGCAGTGGGGCCCAAAGTCAGTCATCAAAGGGCCGGTGTCCTGCATGTTTTAGGTGCTGCCCTGGTTCAACACAGCTGAACCTAAGGAGTGCTTGATTAGTGGGCCTCTGCAGACCTTGTAGCAAACTGAGAAGGTAAATCATCTATTTAATCAGCTGTGTTGAAGCAGGGACAAATCTGAAGTTGTTGGACATGTCTGATGAAAGATAAAGGAGGACTAATGATAGTCCTGAATTACTGAGGTACATTAAAATATAAGAATATAATTAATGGTTCATGTGTGGACCTTTAAAAAAAAAAACTTTCTGATCAGTTAGTGTGCAGAGTATGTGTTGAGGATGACTCTCAGCTACTACCACACCAAATTTAAGTTGAAAATCTGTACAGAGTATGAGCTATAGTTGATTATTTATTACAAAGTTACATAATAGTGTCATTTTCTTATACTAGTTCTAAAAAGGATTTTTATTTTGTTAACCAAAGCTGCAAAAAGTTGAGATAGTGATGCTGTGATGAAGTTTTTAGGATTGTTTTAGAAAACTTAACATCAAAAAGGCTCATTTATTTATTTGCTCATAGACATATTCTTTAATAAAATAAGAAATATCAAATTATTACCTTTAACTGGCTTCAGAATTTTGTTTTGACATTAATGTAGAGCCAGTTAAAAAAATGATAAAGCACTGTGATCTTTAGAAACGTGCTGTACTATCAAAAACCCACTAAAACCGTCTCTCCGACACCCAAATGTTCTTTTATCTCGTTTCAGATTCAGTTTCTAGTCTTTGATTAAAAGAACCACAATCTGCTGACAATAACAGCAAACAGGATGTGAATAAAATAGTTGAGATAAATGTTTTATCACCTCATAAATAAACCTTTTTTTGACACAGATACTCTTGTACAGAAAAAAATGAAACAATATTGAGGCGTGTGTGTTTTTCTGCAGGTGTAAATGATTTCAAAGACAAGATCGTTATGAGCACAGCTGTCGACAGGTTGGCAGGTAAACTCTGTGCGTGTGAGACGAACGTAGGAAACGTACTGAAATACTGGTTGTCATTAATGAGCGTATGAGAGAAAATATCTACGTGTGTGTGTGTGTGTGTGTGTGTGTGTGTGTGTGTGTGTGTGTGTGTGTGTGTGTGTGTGTGTGTGTGTG
>JAUBOC010000097.1:10524803-10535916 GCA_032275365.1 Anablepsoides cearensis | reverse complement strand
ACATGAATAGGTACTCGGTAAAACCGACAGAATTCGGTACCTGCTTAAAAAAGTACCGAATTCGGTACCCATCCCTAAAGAAGAGTTCAAATAATATTGTTTAAATAAACAAAGACAGAGAGTTTTCTTTGTTAAAGAGTTCCCCTTTGATGTCACTTCCTGTTTCACTTTGGCTGAGACAAGTTCAAAAGAAAATATACCAGTTATGGGACAAAATGGGTTAAATCGTATGTATTATTCCAACTTTGTTAAATATAAAGATGTTTTCTTTGAATTTTTGTATTTGAAGAATATGCATGTCACGGGCACTTTAAGGACATTAAAGACTTTAACAGAATTTATGTTAGAATAATACATGATTTTACCCATCTTGTCCGCCATCCTTTTTAACTTGGCATGGACAAAGTGAAACAAGAAGTGACAACAAAAAGGAAGAACTCTTATAAAGGGGAACTACCTGGTATTTATATTTTATGAACTCTGACTCTTCATGATTTCTCTCTGATGATAAACACAAAATAATCTCAGGAAACATCAGATTCTTCATTATGGTCTGTGATACATGCAGGTGTTCCTCTTTGTCATCACTTCTCATGCATGTGGCCGTCTCAACAACTGTTTATTTCAGGGGTGCAATTTTCATTTGCAATATGTTAATGTTCTCTTTTCACTAATCAATTATTTATCACAAAAATTAAAAGTCTTAGGCACTCTAAGGTGTAGATTTATAGTATCAACTAAAGTTTTGGCGTTTATTCAAGAAAAAAAAATGTATGTTCTGGTTTAATTTGTATCAGCATTATGTTAGCTGACTGGCTAAAATAAAAGGTGACTCATGGCAACTATTGCTTCAGCTAGCGTTATGCAATATAACTGTTAAAATTCTTCATGGCTGTCTTTAACCATAACCATTGTTGATATTCTGTAGATGAGAATTAGATACCTAAATGTCTTCTCCGAACCAGGTAAGAACATAAGCTAATATAGCAAACTGGAAACTGACAACATGACAGGTTAGGCTGCTGTTTTTCCAAGAGCATCCTTCTAGCAGAGATGCTCAAGATGATTTTTACCATCTTTTCCAAACAAAAGATAACAAATGAATGTTGATGTTTAAACTGCCTCTGATTACAGTGTGAAGGTAAAATAATCACATCATTATTTTTTATTTATCAATCTTTTTTAACTAAGCAAGTCCCACTGTGATCACAGATCTCTTTTGCAAGGCAGGCATGGGTTTGAAGGCAGCTGAGGATGTCTTTGGACTGTGGAAACACAAACCCACAGAGAACATGCAAACTCCACACAGAAAGAGCCCGGGTCAGAACCGGGATCAAACCCTGGTACTTCTTGCTGCAAGGCAACAACCAGCTAACCACTAAACTGTTGAGCCGCCCAAATGAAGTATACAGTGATGATTAAAATGTCTTACTTTTCTCACTAAAAGATAGTGTTAACTAATCAAGTTTTAGTTTTTGTGAAGGAAGAACCTAAAAACTACCTAATGTAGCTTTCTGTTTTTAGCAGTTAGCTCGTCAGCTAGCTAGCTAACAGGTGATCAGTAATGAGGTACAAAGGTTAGAGGCACTGTCACATGACTTTTCATGTTCAAATAGAGCGGCCATATTGTTAAGGGCAACTCAACATTGTAGCCTTAGCTGTTACAGCTGGATGTGGTAACCATAATATGTTTAAATTAGGTCAGCACATCAATGAAACTCAGTTTGCTATCGACTATATTTGATTTGACAGAAATGCTCGTCAGTAATTATGAAAAACGGGGAAATCATGTCAAGGTGCACACGTCTGCAGTGAAAGATGTTTCTAATAGGCAGATGCTAACCAGTGAAAAACTAATATTTAAATGCAATAATACACAGAAATCTAGCCATGATAGATTGTTTACATTGACAGCCTGCCCCTTACAATATGGCGTTGCACTCATAACACAGAGGTCAGTCTTCTGAAGTGGGCATGACACCTCTAGCCAGTACACCTCATTGGTAGCAGCTACAGTTCTTTCAGGCTGTTTTAACCATTGCCATTAGGGTTGGGCAAAATTGTATCATGTGCAATTAATTGTCAGAAAAACTTTAAAATTTTTTGGCACTTGACAATTAATACGATTTATGCCACCAGGTGTACTGACTGGAAATTTCCCCCGTCAGTCCGCTCAGTACTCCTCTCCACCTCAAAAACAACAAACATTAAAAAAAGGTTCTGTAATTTATTCATCATAACTCTGGTTTTACTTGGTCAATCAACACAATTCGAAAATTGATGTATAGCCTGAAGTCTGTAGTTTTGACACAGTTTGGAACAGATTTTTACGGAGAGCAAATCTTTCTAAAGTAAAGAACGTTTATCTTAAATGTTTGTCATATTTGAAGCGCAGAGTAGTATTGAGCAGACTTACCTGGTAAATCTCCAGTCAGTCTCCCTGGTGGCATTATTCATATTAATTGTCATGTTAAAAAACATTAATTGATTAAAGTTTTTCTGATGATTAATTGCACACGATAAAATTTTGTTCAACCCTACCTGAAGTCTGTACTTTTGACACAATTGGGAATTCATCACGTGACTAGGATATGAAGGCATCCAGGGACTCCAGGCCATTAATAGTCATTTTAATCGTTATAGGCTAAATATCACAAATTATTGTGATTCTTTTTTTGCATATTGCCCAACCCTAATTGCCACGCTACTTGTTGACACTATTTTGACAATAAATTATAATTTTTTAATACTCAGTTGATCTCGATACTAACACAGACCAACATGTATAACAAGAAACTGAAAACTATAGCCTGTGTAATTGGTTTTCTGGGTTATTCTTTTAGCAGGGATGCTCAAGAAGACATTTAAAGACTGCAAACAAAAAAAAAGAACTAAAAATGTCAGTCTTTGCCATGCAGCTATATAGTAATATGGTTTCCAGGAACAGGAGTAATATAGGAGAGTCTCTGTGTGGTGTCTGGAAAGGACAAAAGAGACGAGACCATCTCTGTTTGACGTTTCTCATCCTCTTTACTCAAGTCAGTAAGTCAATATGAAGTAGCTGGGGCACAATGGGCATGAGACAGACCTGTGTGTGAGCCTGTGTCGCTCATGTTTGGTTTTGTTACAAATCACTGGGTGTCCCCCTGCACTTAAGAGGATATGGTAACCTAGACAGATAGAAGATATGGTGTCCACAGCAACAATGAATGAGGCAGAGTGGGTGAGTGGCGGGGCCTCTGTGGGGACAGATACACAGCCAGACCGGGGTCAGAAATATCCTGGGAGAGAGTGAGATAGAAGAGATGGTAAAGTCTGAGAGAAGAGGATCCCTCTAAGACAAAGACAGTCACACAAGGGGGGTGAGAACTCTCCCACGTCCCCTCGCTCCTCTCACCCTTCATTCCCTTTCAGCATCGCAACACATCCAGCCCCCTGGCACAGAAAACTGTACCTACATGAAAAAGATCTAGAGATGAACCTGTTCAAACAGCTTTCTGATATGATCACACGTGGCTCATTCTGAAGGTATATATATATTTTTTATATTGGTCTTCTGAAGAATGAGAACCCAACCAGTTTTAATCTATTTTTAGACAACAGAACTAAAAAGATATTCAAATTGTGCTCAAGTGAAGGACACAAGGAGCTCAGGGAGTGCAACAAAGCAATGCTCAGACCTGCAGGAATTGATTTTTTTTCCAGCAGGCAATCAGGCTTATGAGCAACGGACGCCGTGAGTCACCTCTATTCTAATGAAATGCCAGTCGACACAGATTGATTCAACACGAAGCGGGTTATAAGAAAACTGTGCTTTTTGTTCACTTACACACTTATATCACTTCATATATTTTACAGATAAATGTCTGAAGGATGCTGTTTTGTCAAAATTCTTGGTAAACATGATGTAAAAATGACAAAACCCAGGATTATTTTTTATACTTGTATACCAGGAAGTGAAAATGGAGTCTTTGCCTAAATGTAAGTAGCAATAATATCTAACAACCAAGTAAAAAACGTAAGTCTGTATTTTCCTCTACATATTCTCTCTCTTTGTCACAGCCTGGTGCTTAAATTACCCACAATGCAGCTTGACTGCCACTGTTCGACAGAAATGAGTGACAGTGATGTTCCCTCAGCTGGGTGGTTTCTCTTACCTGTAGGAGTGACAGTAACGGCACCCATCTCTTTCTTGCTCTCCACGATTTTTGTCCAGGTCCCTCCACGTTCGTGCGTCCACTCCGTCCCTTTGCATTCATAAATGCCCTGATCGGACGTGGTCAGCCGAGTAATCACCAGCTCAAACAATCCGTTCTTGCCGGGGACCAATCGGATGCCCCCATCCGAGTAACGACGAGTGAACTGTGAACCCGTTACCACGTCTCCCTGAGGACCGAACGTCAGAATGTCCTCTGAGGTGGTGCCCTTTTTTATGGACCAGGTGACAGACAGGTAGGTGGGGTAGGTGAGCTCCATGGTGACGTTGCAGGAGAGCGTGAGGTCACTTCCTTCTGGGATGACTGGAGGCGGAGTCTCGGGGGAGACCTTGAGGGTGTTCGAAATCACTGATGAGAATAAGAAAATAAATAAATGTAAACAATTTAAATCTTACTTGTAGCAAACAAAGATCTCATTACATCACTTATTACAGCTCCTTCACAATAAAAGAGTCGTGTGTTGCAGCTCTCCAAGTTTTAGCACGTCTGAATTTCCTGTTTAAATAATTTATCAGGTCTATTTTTATGGCTTCTTTCCCCTTGTTTGACACAAAACCAACAGGCTAATCAGTAAATTATCTGAATATTTTCTTAAGTTTCCATCCTTTAGAAAAGTGTCTATTTGAGTGTAAGCAGGGTAAAGAATGAGGATCATATTTCAGATGATGAATGAGCACAAAAGATTTATTTAAAATGACTAAACATTAATGAGTCAACATTTAGCCGTTAGAGCCACAGTATTAACTGGGTGGAGCAACAAAATCCTGAAGAACTGTGATCAATTCTGGCTTGCTTTACCTTTGAGGCATTAATATTTCATAATAAGAGCCTTGAAGTTACAATACGGTCAGGGTCAAGCTGCGTTGCTCTCCTCTGTGCTCTCACCAAGGCTGCTGATTAAAAACAGGAATAAAATAAACAGCTCCCAGATAAAAGCCATATATATTGTTTTGTTTGCATGTGAGAGCAGGAAACACACCCAGGGGAGTGTTCAGGTAGCTTAATAAACTCACTGCAGACTCACTTCCACTCGTTTATCCTGTGCTTTTGTTCCGATTGTGTGTTTAAACGTGACGTTCAGGAGTCCGACCAGCTCTGAACAAACCGCTGTTTGGTGAAGCCTGTGACTCATTCTGAAGGCTCCAGAATAATAAAATAAATAAAATGTGGGTGTTTATGATCAAATGTGCCCACAAAACCACGACTGAAATAACTGTTTGGTATTTTCACAACAGGGAAGCGAAGGAGAGGACAGATGTTTTGATGATCATCAAGTAAGCGCAGAGGACACGGGGGGTTAATAATACTGAGAGGCAACCACAGAGTGCGGCGGAGAAAAGCTCCGGTTTACACAAAATGTCACAAATACAGACGTTCAGGCAGGGTTTTGCTCTCATACCAACATGATGCTGAATGGTGTATGTGCGTGTCTGTTAGTAAAATATCTTATGAAACACTGGATGAATCTTAAAGGAACTTATGGAAAGTAATCATTGGATGGACCTCTACAACGGATTCACTTTCTGAGTCAATGTGATTCAATATGGCCGCCACAGTCAGCTGAACTTAAAAGCACAAAAGCGGCCATAATTTGGTCCATTTCACAGACGTCGAGCTAAAGTTTGGTGTGGTAATAGCTGAGAGTCAGTCACAACACATTCTCAAAGTGCTACTCATTGTGTGACCCCTTAGATTAAAACTTTAGCTTTGACTTCTGGAGTCAAACTTGTTGGTCTGTTAGCAAAATATGTCATGAACTACTCAATGGAGTTTAACAATTCCTTTAGAAAATGATCACTGGATGGACCTCCACAACTGATTTAATTATGGAGTCAATCTAACATAAGATGGTTGCCACAGCAAATCTATGTACTAAAACACAAAAATAGTTTCTGAGGTATATTTTGGCATGGTAGTAGCTGAGGGTTTCTCATCGCACAGATCTTAACCTGAAACTTTAGCATTAGCTGCTAGAGTTAATCTCATCATGTTTTCACAAACTTCCTCGTAAATCCAAAAGGTAGCTGCCCCTCCTAATAAGACTCTTTGTGCTGAGAAATAATGTGCATGAGCTGCTGTGTTCAAAGGTTACACCTCCAAACATATTCTTAATCTGGGATGTTTACATAGTAAATACTTCACTTAGCTTTATTAAAGTTTTCATTCTGAAATTGGAGACAAGTCGTTATTAGAGTTTGTGCTGCAGTGAACCTGGTATCAGATAACAAATAGGGTACAAATAATTGTGTTTTGCTGTCAATTAAGAAATTGCCTGAAAAGAGTTTCCTCCACTTTGCTCGTCTCTTACATAACAAACAAAAACAAGTCTGAGAAAAGAAAAGTGGTGCAGCAATCCCACCTGGTGCAAATCTAATTTCTCATATTTTAACCCAACGATGGCATCTGTTAGAAGTTTCTCTCTCTGCATACACTGAAAATTGTTGTACTTGCTAATACGTATGCTCTGCGTGTCTCTCTCTCTCCCTCGCACTCAAACACGGCTGCCGAGTTAATTCAGGTCTAAATTTAACAAGGTGTCTGGGGAGCCGTGCTGGAAGGAAACGGAGAGCAGCTGAACATGATGATGCATTATGGAGATAACTAACCTGCTGTCTGATTATGCTCTCCGTCACTTCAGCTCGCAAAAATTCGGCTTTCTGAGCGAGAAGTCTTCCTCCTGTCGACCCCTCCACCCCACACTACGGCGTGCCTTTATTTGGCTTCGGTCTGACACTAAAGTATCTGGGCTGTAAAGGGCTAGGTTTGAAGGTTAACACAGCGAGTTTGTTTTTAATTACCGACAAGAAAAGTACAAAACAGATAGCCAATTAAAAAAGGGAAATGCTGAACCCGTGTTTTGTGGCACAAACTCTGTGTACAACTTTGTTAAAGATCCAAGAAGCCAAAAATAAAATAAACATTTCTCCACAGCTTTTTACTTCACATATAATAATCTGTTTCTGCCTTTTCATATTTTTTTTATTGTATAAATGATCAAATATACTATTAAGTTAATAAAATAAAAGCTTTCTTTGAAAAGATGCATATTGTGCACCACCGTAAATGCCAAAGCTTTCAATAAAGATCATTTAGTGCTTAGAGCAACAATTTTCAACTGGTGGGTTGTGACCCAAAAGTGGGTCGAGGATCCACAACCAGCGGGCCTTTGCAACAAACTAATTCCCCCTCTCCACAGGCGTGGCTAAAAAGACTTCATCAAATCAGCCTCGACCAAATGCGCCTCCATTTCCAGTCCCTGCAGGATTTTTGGATCCAACTCAATGGTGGTTCCAGGTGGGTGGGTCAAACAGTATTGCGCGGAAATTATTTTGAGGTCAGCGGACTGCTGCCAGTGGATTAACTGAGCCAAGGTGGAACTTGCAAGATCCTCCTGGAGAGAGACGCAAATGTTTGTATCTATTTTAGGAGACAAGCGCATGAAATAAGCAGGTGTGCCTGGGAGGTTTCGAACAATCAGTTAGACACGTACTCCTGAACAGTGTGGTAACAAACTCAATCCACCCACAGTAGCAACGTTAGATACCACTGCTATCCTATACAATTCTGATACAGAATAAAACTCTCGGCCGTACTGATCTGATACTAAATACCAATGTGTCTATTAAATCTAAAAAGAGTAGAGAATTTCAAATCACTGCTTCTTAAAGATTACAAGACATCAGAGTCGTTTATTTATTCATTTGGAACTCAGATGTGTGTTTATTTAGCCGTCTAATACAACAGAAAACCTGAGGACACAATCATACAAAATACATGAAAAATGGTGTTTTAAACAATAGAAAAACAAAGAAAAAAAAACATTAAAATAAGTTATTGTTTAATTATTAAGAACTACTATAAAAATAAAAATAAAACCTGCTTAATTTACTTGACCATATTCAGATGAAAACACTGAATATGTAGCATCTACAGACTGATCACGTGCTGCTGCACTTCTGCTTTACCCAGGCGGAAGGAAAAGTAGTTCCCACCAACCGCATATGATTTAGGCAAAATTTCAAAAATTTTGTTACTTTCTATTGTGTTCCTGTTAATGATAAACGTTGCCTGAAATGACTGAAGTACCTGAGTATCAATATTTTGATTTTAGAATGTCGGTGGTATCGTTATTTCACCATCTGTCAGCACATCTCTAGCCCACAGAGTGAGGGACACACTGCCATGAAGACACATCTACACTTGTCTTGAACCAATCTAAATTTGTACCAGGTATGAAAAAGACAAGGGTTGGTTTTTACCAAAAAAAAATCAAAACAAAAACAAAAAAAATGTGCTGCGTGAACATATGCTGCACCTTAAATGTTCTCCTGTAAGATACATTCAACTTTGACCCAGACTGAACCTAAAACCCTCTGTGAGGAACAGGGAAACATGATGTTCTGAAACCAACATGTTATCAGATTCAATGATGAGTGAGGTCTGTATCTGATGCAGGAGGACCAGGCAGATATCATCTGCACTCAGGTTTGATTTGCAAACCAAAAAAAAAAGTGTTCCCATGCAGTTACTTACTCGTAAAACAGGTTATACCTTTGGCAGGTTGGTTTTCATGGTTTTTCATTACTTCCTCCATCCAATCCTCTGAGAGATTTCAAAACTAGACAAGTTCCTAAAATCTCTGCAAACATATAAAATAACTTCCCCACATGTTGTTCATTTCTGTCAGTAAATGACTGAGGTAATGCACAGTCATTCTTAAAATGGTAAAGCATAAAAAAAACTGCCAAATTTGCCCATCACTTAAAGACCAAATACTGACATGAAAAAACAGCAAAAAAATGCAAATAATTAAGGAAGTTTGTGTTTGGTTGATTATTTCTTTGTTGCAACAATACTTCTTGGTAAATATATCAATTAGAAAGCCTGTTTATTTCCCCATGAATGTTGGCACTAGGGCTGCAACAATACAGAAGATTCACGATTCAATGCGTTAGTGTCACGGTTCAATATTTTTTCAATAGAAAAAATAAAATATCCATGCCCTTTTTAACTTGTAATTTGTTAAAATTAATTCTGAACATTTGTTTAACCTCAAGAGTACAGTTCTTAAATTAAATGTTGCTGAAACAGCAAGTTTCTCAGTGGATCTGCGCTCGACAATGCAGCCTAGGTGGAGTAGTCGAACACAGATCCACTGATCCTTCAACACAGAGCATCTTCAGAAGACAAGCTCATAAAATACATTTTATAAATCTGCATTGTTCCATACAGATTTGTGTCTTGAACCTAAAGCACTGAATTGAATGGTTCGATACGGGTACATGTATTGCTGCACCCCTAGTTGGAACGTTTGTTTGGAAAATTAATTTGTGGATTGCATCAGTTTAAATAAATAAATAACTTACTAATTTTTTCCTGATGCCAAAAGCTTATTCTTATACAGCATAAGGAGGAGGTGCCAGGTTGTGTCTGTGTATGGTTCATGCACATGCTACTAAGGGCCCCAGTGTTTTAAATTGACAAACTCTTTTTTTTTGTTAGACTTCAATCATTCAACCCAAAACCATAAAACAAGTATTTACAGAATAAGCTGTTTAGAAGTTTTTCCCATGACTACAACCCACAAATGCACCTTCCTAACAAATGTGGCACCATTCAGGTAGAAATAAATAGGTTTTATATAAGCTGTGATAAATGTACCTTTTTCTCGTCTGCTTTAAACACATTAACTTCTATGTTCTGTTCTGCATGTAGCTTCCACATTCTAACATTTTACTGAGGCAATACAGTACATGAAACACTTTAGTTTTAAACTGTTCCATCCATGTCTGCTGCTCAACATTTTGCCCATATGATGGTATTTATATTCCATCTAAATCTCCCTGATCCTAATTTGACACAAGTCAAGTACTCCCACCTGACATCTGCTCCCCATCAGAAATGTCTTTGAGGTGTGCTGAACACCGAGTGAAAGTCACCCAACGAGCCAATCACTGTCTAAAACCAGCAGACTGAGAGTTTGCAGGAGGATATAAATACAAGGCCAGCATTACTAAATGATAAAAATAGCTGTTAAATGAACAAACAAAGCTGTCATTTTAACACCACAGTCGAACACAGCTTCACTCAGTCAGATGACGTATAGATCCGTATAAAACTCCTCCTTACCTGTGAGTTGAACCTGTGCCACGTAGTTCCCACTGATGACTGAATCTGTGCTCGGTGTTCTGCAAAAGTAGACCCCTGCGTCCTGAGGCTTCAGCTCCGCGATCTTCAGCTCCGCCTCGTTGTCCTTCAGCCGCACCACCGAGATGTCGCCGGACGCGATGCGCTTGCTGAGCGAAGGGTCCGAGAAGCTGGCGTCAAAGGAGGAGACGATTCTAATCTTTGGGCTGGTTGCATCCCTGGACATCTCGAATTCAAAATCCTATAGGACAGAAAGATTGGATGTGAGCTTTATACAATGATTTATGGATAGAGTTGACCTTATTCTGTGTTGTATGGTCCTGGAGAAATGACTTTTTTCCTTCATTCAGGTCAAACTACTACTTTCTTGTAACCACCAACGAGAAAGTTTTAAAAAGATGTTTGTGACTCTAGATGTGACTGGGAGAGTGGATGGTTATCTGTCTCTTTGTCTGTGTCCCTAATGTCCAGGTGTCCCTGTGATGGACTGGAGACCTGTCCAGGTGTCCCCTGCCTTCTCCCAAAGGCTCAGATAGGGTCTATAGGAACATTATTTTATGCTAATATTAATCAGTAGTGTGTGAAATTTTATGTATTTTGTAAATATATTTGACAGTTTTGTAGGTATGAACACATTTGTATTAGGGCTGCACAATATATCGAAAGTTTATAGTCATCGCGATAAATCGCATCGCAATATGCATATCGCAACAACTGCATAAACTGCAATAAATGGTTGACTCAAAAGT
>JAUBOC010000097.1:10506167-10519150 GCA_032275365.1 Anablepsoides cearensis | reverse complement strand
ATTCACTGTCATTATTCAACTGAACAATCATTTGCACTACTCTGCTGTAATTGCACATCTGTGTTTCTTGTCTAAATCCAGAATTTCCCCTCAGCGGGACAATAAAGGCTATTTCTATTCTATTCTATTCTATTCTATTCTAAATTGTGATACTTTACTTTACAGTTACTGGTTGAGATTGTTTTTGCACTGAAAACAGGTCATTTCTGAATCCTAATGTCAGATTCTGATAGTCTGATGTCTCTAAAACAAAACATATCTTTCTATATTCTTGCACATTTCTCCATATATTTGTATCATGGATAGTCAGTGTTAATTGTGTTTTTGTGTGCACTATCTATAATCTGTAAATAACTAGTGTGTGTGAACCTCTGTACTGATGCTGCTGTGACACCTGTAGTTTCCCCTCAGCGGGACAATAAAGGCTATTTCTATTCTCATTGAAAGCAGGTGTGAGAAAAGAGCAGAAACTAAAAACAAAAACAAAAACAAAGAACAGACTAAAGAAAAATACATCAAACGAGAGTGATGAAGACAAAACTCCAAATGAAGGAGCTAAGGTTGATTACATGGGGCGGCCATATTGAATCAGGGTCCTTTCCAAATGTCAGTCAGTGGGAACATTGTTTTCTGCTTTTTCCTTTCAAGGACAACCTATAAAACGTGTAACGACATTTTAATGATCCTTTTTTGTTTTCATTTGCAGTTTCTTTGCTTACATCTGTGGCTAAACAAAAGTGTGTTTCTTGTCAGATTTTTTTTTCTTTTTGCCCCTTGTTGTTTCTCACTGGGTCTTCCTCTCCTTCCAGTGTAAGTGTAAGCAGAGAGGTATTTCACCATGTAAGGCTGCAGAGCTGAAACAGTCCAGGGACAGAAAAAAGAAAAGATAAGGAAAACTATTTTCCTGTTGGAATGTGTTTTTCAGCTATAAAGAAAAAAAAAAAAAAAAAAGGAAAAAGCTTGTGCGGTAAGGTTAGACAGAAAAGCAAGACTATGACAATAACAAATATTAGAGACACTTTCAGATGTTTAGCTTGGAACAGGGGTCTGCAACCTTTACAACCAAAAAAGCCATTTCTTCTCCTTGGCTCACTAATAAAATGTGTCATACCAAATTCAATAAAAAATAAACTTTTACATTTTTCGTTATCTAATAAATTCACAATATTTTCTTTTCAGCAACTTGTCTTACAGGTTTTCAAAACAAAAAATTACTGATGGATTTGAGAAAAAAAACAACAACAGCATATTAAAGTGTTCAACAGGCATGTTCTAATCAACATGTTTCTCTCCTTGTATTAGTAGTTTTGAATATTTGTGAACAAATGGACAGGAAATCTGCTAAAGCTAGACTTTTTCTATTATGGGTATTAAAAACAAACAAAGAAATATCTAATGTAGCTTTGGTCAAAAGAGCCACTGCAGAGGGACCAAAGAGCCGTGTCTCCAGAGCCGCAGGTTAAAGACCTTTGGCTTAGAAAATGTGGACACGTCATTATAGGAGGGGCAATGTCTGTTTTTACATTTCACCTTCCAGTGAAAACAAAGCAAACCTGAGCCCAGCAGAGATCAAAGAAAACAACATAAAAAAAGGCTTTAACTTCTGTGACTTCAGAGATAGAGATAAATTGTATCAGATGGTTGTTTTGAGTTCAGTTGCCTGTGGTGACCATCTTAAATTAAAACTTCTCAGAGGAATCCTAAGCCTTGTTATCCTTCACCAAACTGGGAATGGAATGGCATACGTAACTCTTCTTAAATTACAATACTTTGTCATTATTTAACACTGTCTGATAGCATTGACTAAAAAAATGTTGACTGTTGACTGAAATTTAGATGAACTCAAGTTTTTTTTGAGTGTCAAATTCATTTTCACTTAGAGCCACATGAGTATTATGGTGGCCCACAAAGGGTCAGTTGTATGTAATTAACTTATACTAAAAACATGAAATGTCATGTTCCTCGCCTTGTTGCTACGGCTAACGACTGCTAACAAACAATACCTGAGCTCTACGTGGTATTTCATGCATAGAAACAGTGTTTTAACACGTCCTCTTATAAACACTGACAAGTTCTATGTGTACGACTGACTAAATGTACAATCGATATTATGGAAATATTAGAAGTCTTGAATTCATTCCAACAAAGAATTCCCACTAAAGAGGTGTTCAAGTTTGAATTTATGACTTGTAAGTGGGAAATTCCCACTTCCCAGTACCACAGGGTCACAGCAAAAGTAGCCAGCAAAAATGAAGAGTAATGAAAATTTTACAAAGCAAATTTTACCGACGTCTGGCAACTTCACAACCCTGTGCACCTCCACCTAGTGATGTGATGCCATCATTTAAATAAGAACATGCATTATGGGAAATGTTTTATGGTCAATGCTGGCTTTAAAGCAGCAAACACTTATTTTAAGACATTGATACATCTTTGAAGCTTTCCTGGGCCACAGAAAGTACTGTGGCGGGCCACATTTGGCCTACAGGCCTTAAATTTGACTCATGTGGTCTAGAAGTTTAAAGTTATGCTAACACAATCTGACTAATGAAGATCATTTGCAACAGGTTCCTCCTGCAAATGTTGATGTCCGGTTGCAGAAAAACTGCAACTTTGCTTTCTTTTGTTAACATTTTCAAAAGAAAACAGCACATAAAAAGTTGCTTTACTCCTTTAACTCACAAAACCAGTCTGCTCTCAAACTAAAAGCATCCACCAACCTCCAACTAATATTTCAGCTCCTTCTCCCCACAAATTAATTTACACTTAACCAAACTTCTCAGAACACGCAAAGCCTCTCTCCTCCATAAAAGGCAGCTGGCAAGTTTCCTGGGCCACATCTTGGGGGTTATTTTTACTTTTTCCAGACTTTTTTTTCTCCCTTGTCCACCCCCACCCCCCCGCCCCCCAGCAAGGGATACTATCCAGGACTTCATCCAACATACACTCTCAAACAGAGCTTTTAAACAGAACCTAAATGGATCTAATCTCTTTAAAAAAAAAAAAGATGTAAAACAGAGTTTGATGGATGCAAGCAGATAACAATAGCTGCCAGGGAAATATATTTGCCCCGAGTGTTTATAGGTGTGCTCATTGTCAAACTGTATATTTAGAAGTGCCATCAGCTGTTCAGAGGTACCACACTGGCACTCTGTGTCCAGAAGAGGGGAGGGGATGATGAAGACAATGAAGAGGTCCAGTTGGGATGTGTGACTGAATGCCAAACTGAAAGCAATCTGTGGAGTCCTGTCTGGCTCACACAGTGACCCCTTCATGGGGCACAGGAAGTTCAGATAAACTCAAAAAAAATTATGTTTGGATTTTTTTTTCATGTCTTTAAGACATAAATAAAGAGGAAAATGTCCAGGATGTCTGTCCTGGTTAGTAGCTAAGATAGCAATTAATCCTAGCTACTAACTCATCAAATTTTAGCTGTAAAACTGACTGAATTAAAGTGACTTTTGTGTTTATTTTTAAAGTCATCTGACTGCGGCTGCCATATTGGTTTGGCTTCATTATGCAGTCAGAGGTACATCCAGTGATCCATTCCTGAATGTTTTATGAAAATTCATATTGTACCAGGGTATTTTGCTAACAGACAGAGTTGAATCCAATCGGCTGAGGGCAAAATTTTAACCAAAGATCTTCTAAATGTGCATTAGATCACTTTCAGCTACTGTTGCAACAAGGTAAATTTTAGGTAAATATCTGTAAAATTGGCTGAGTTATGGTCAGTTTTTGTTTATTTTAACCTCAGCTGCAGCCAATTGATGGTCATTTTGAATTGGTTGTAGAGGAACGTAGAAGCTCTGCTTTCTGTGAGTTTCATTACAATTTATTTAAGGAAAACATCTTGTGTCTTTGGCAACATGTGATACATGTTCGCACCCAACTCAACATTTGTGTGTTTTTAGATACAAAAGCTTTTAACTTTTCAAAAATCTCAAGAAATACAAGAAATCCTTATGAAAAACATTTTAAATTATTTCTCTTTTAATTATTTTGTTAAAACAAAAATGTTTTTTAACAGCTTTAAGTTTAAAAATCTTTTAAAATTAAAACTAGGTTTTGATTGTGGTTTAAAATTTCATTTCACGAATCCTGATGGTGTAAAGATTCAGAATCAGAATCGAGCTTCTTCGGCCCTGTAAACTCACATACAAGGATTTTGTCTCTGGTTGTGGTAAAGCTACAAATCAAGGAATTGAATGGTTTCAAATGGTATCAAAGTTTTTTCTCAAAATGAACAATAATAGAAATTATTCAGGATTACTCAGACATTATGAGCAAAATATCTCATGAACCAGTGGATAAATGATCAAACTTGGCTTGATGCATCTCAACAACCCTTTTAGAAAAATCTAAAAAATGTTAAGCAGGTCCTCTAGACGAGTTCTTTGCTAAAAAAAAAAGTTTTTTCTCTTCTCCAAGAGACTTATTCAGTCTGACGAGTTACAGGTATACGCAGCCTTATAAGCACTGTCTCATTATGGTGGACAAACAGATTTAACAATCAAAACTGTTTGTTCACAGCCTGACGATTAGGGCTCTGATTATTGCCTGTTGTTCACAGGTGGCTGATTCATACTCACAATAACAGCATTGTAAAAGGGGGACAACTGGATAAGGAGACCTCCACCCTGTTTAACAACAGACAGTTTCTCTACACAAAAATCTCTTTCTTTACTCCTCTCTTTATCAATCAATCAATGAACTATAACTGATTATATTTTTGTTCAGTTTTTATGTCTCAAACTGAGTGGCGTTCCAGCAGATACAAATTTGGTATCCCAACTCTCAGCTGGGATGTCCTGCCTCTTCTTCCTCTCTCCCTCCTCCTCCTCATCTTTCTCTCTCAGAGCATTTTCAGCCTCACAGAGCGCTGCATATCTAACATTTCTGTCTTGAAACTCCAAGCAATCCAGCTCTGCTTCTAACTGCAAGGTAAGATTCAACATTTTCCACTTTTGTTTGCTTCACATTAGTAAATCAGATCATAGAAGTGAGTGGTGGCAGAAATAAAACATTGAATCAGAATCATTTTAGCCTGGGCAGAGTGAGACATCCTTTATTCTAATCTGGTGGTAAAAGATGAGAGCATGTTTAACATTAAGATGCAATCACTGCTTCTTATTAAAAGACTCATTGTTCAGATAAAATAAACACAGATCTGAAGAGGAGCAGAGGGGGAATGGAAACTGGACCGAACCTCCCTGTGGGATAAACACTAATAACATCAGAGGCACTGGTGAGCCGAATCAGCTGAAACTAATCACAGATCTCTGAACCCAGCCGTGGATACCGGAAAACAAAATTATATATCTGTTTAAAACCTTTCTGCATCTGATTTGTCTCAAAGTGACATTTATTAGCAGAGGAAAGAGGACGTTATACAAAAAATTTCATCTTTAAAAGGTTATTCATATCAAAAGGAGCATTTGGCTGTAAAAATCAAAACTTATGGTGAACTTTAACCTTCCATTTTTCCACAATGACCTCTCAAGCAAAGGCAGCCTACAAACCAGAAAGAGTTGAGACATGTAAAATGTGAATAAAAAAAGAAATCAACGAGTAGCAAATTTAATAAACACATATTTTTTCTATGCCTGTGTTTCCTGGTACCTATATTCTCCTGGAGGTAATACTAAAAGTCTGAAACATGCTTAGCTCTACCTTCAAATATCTTTTAAAACAACTGGAAAAAAAAATACAATAAAAATTACAGTACATGTATTGTACAGAGGAACATATGGATCTGTGAAACAAGGTGTATAAAGGGATCCAAAGAACATAGGTACAGAGAAACCATCTAGCCTCTACATGTGTACCAAGGAACATAGGTGTAACAGAGTACATAGAGATCTGGGAAACATATGGCTGTCTGGGGAACTATCCGGGGAACGTAGGTGTACCATACCAGGGTAGAGGGATCTGAAGAACACGGGTATCTGTAAAGTATCTGGGGAACATAAGTACCGGGAAACATGGGTCTCTGGGGAACACTGTGGTAAGTACCAGGAAGTAAGTACCAGGAAAGAGAGGAATAGGTATACCAGGGGAACATAGGTACCAGGAAACATATATGACCCCACTTTATTCACTGGGAAACCTGGTAATAATCATCTTAAATGTTGAAACTGGGAATTTAAACTATTTTATAAGTAAAAAGATCGGGCCATATTCATGTTGAGCATTTGACTAAGAGGCGTTCAGTTATAATGGATGCAGTCTGTGGTTTAGAATTGTTTTGGAATGTGAAAAAGACATCACCTGGACTGGAACGTTTTTTTAAAGCATCACGTTATTTAAGTTATACAGCATTCTGAAATTGTTTTCTGGTGCACAAAAATGTCCAACACATGCTGTTATCAAACATGTGAGTGGTTCTGACCGTGATGGCCCAGTTTGAATTTCAGGTCAGCATCAACACCTACATGTTTCTTTCCAACCTACATTTCACCTCTGTCCACAGCTGTCACTCATAAAGGATGTACAAATGTTACCTGTTTGGGTCAAACCTAAATATTTGGTGTACTGGAAATAGGAAATAGGTAAAAATAAAATGTAAACATGCTTGTGTGTATACAGGAATGCTAATGAATGTGTGTGTGTGTGTGTACCTGAACTGCGTGTGTGTGTTTAGCCTCATTTAGCGCTCAAGACGACAGCTGCTGGTGTCGACACATGCTGATAAAAGTCACACGTTTGGAATGACTGGCATCTCTAAGTCTCCTGAGCTCTTCAAAGTTTGGTTTGGAAACATTTCAACCAGACTTCTGCCTCCAAGAGGACGTCTATCTAAACACACCTCTGTTCGTCACTGATACAGATGGTCTTTAAATATTTCATTGCAGGTCATAAAAACGCAAAGACTTTTTGATTTACATATTCATTAAACAAACTGTTATCAAGAATGGGATTAGAAACTGCTGGTTTAAGGCCCTTGATGGGGTACACAAAATTATTTTATAAATAATATATTTTTACCAGTATATTAGTATAAAAAAATCATAAACTAGTAAAATGCCCTAAAATTATTAAATTGTCTAAATTTATGTGCAGAAAATGTCAACTTTTATTTATACAATGCTGAACAAAACTATTTGCATTTGACTATTTTCTTTTTTCATTTTATCTGCACAAAAACAATTTTGAAAATTTCCTTTCTGAACATAAACTACAGCTCTGAACTAATCCATCCATGCATGTCCAGGTGAAACACTTCAGTTTAATATTTTAAATTTCAGGTTTATTCCCAGAAACTCCCTTGAAAATTTCAAACTTTGAAAAATCCTGAGGGCAAAAATTCCTGAAACAAACAACTTAAGTAACAGTAATTTACCATTTTTATATTATTTTCCCCTTTTTGATCATGTCGACTGATCAGTTTCAGATCATTATTGACAGAGTTGTCTTATTACACTCTGTCAGCAATCGTGCCAGGAACATTTTGTCAATTTGTTTAAAAATATGTCAAATAACTCATGAATAAACCCATGAATTCATGAACATAAGGGAGGTTATGAATGTAGACCAACCGATAAAGGAGCCAGCAAACATGGAATAATAATCTTAAATTTAGCATTTTACATTCTTCACAACAAATAATGTCTAATTTTCAGTTTGGTTTCTGCCTGTCAACTTCTGATAGGTCTAAATAACCTATTAGCAAAATGAAACCAGCATTCTGATTGGCTTGTGTTGCTTGATATCCACGGTTCTGGATGAGTAGATGAACAAAAACTCAAATTCTAAAAAAAAAAAAAAGGTCCAAATGTAACCCCAAACTATTTTTGTTACAAAAACTAGACAACCACAGCCTGTCGAGCCCATAAGGTTTGTTCAGAGCCTAAAGTGATGCAGTTTTAATCAACATTGATGTTTCAGTCAAGGACAGCCCCTCTGAGGCGCCTGACTGCTGCAGCTGCTGTGACTTGCCCCCTTTCCCTCACACCGCTTTTACTGCTTACAGATGAACCAATCGCTGTTTGCCTCACCCAGATTTACCTGCTTAGATTTACATATAGGACATGTTGTTTTTGTTCACTATCAAATAAAAAATATATCTATATTTCCAACACTTGATGATGCCTGCAGATGAGGTAAAGACAACAGGAGGAGGAAGTAGCTGTTTTTAAGTTGGCCATGGTCGATTAGATGTGATGGCCATCTTGAACAGGGTTGACTTCAGAAGCTAAACAATTGAAGTTCTACCTCTATTGTGAGAGTTTGAATAAAATCTCTCTTCTGGTTTGTGGAATATTTTGCTCATAAAACAAGTTTTCAGGAGCACAATAATTCCTAATTTTTGTGTCGTAAAATGAAGATTTTAAACAGTTTATATATATGGAACAATTGCACCCCCCCCCCCCCCCCACACACACACACTTTTTTTAAAATTTTCCAAATAAAAGTTTGTAACTATTCACTTTATTCTTTTATGAATTTGATAAATGGATAAAGGTTAAATGAAACAGTGAAGGGTAGCTCAGTTGGTAAAGCTGTTGCCTCTCAGCGTGAAGGTTGTGGGATCGATGGGCCGGGGATCTTTCTGGGTACGAGTTTAAATGTTCTCTCTCTGCATGTGTGGGTTTTCTTGGGGTACTCCAGTTTCCTCCCACAGACCAAAAACATGACTGTTAGGCTGAGTGGTAACTCTAAATTGTCTCTAGGTGAGAGTGAGACAGTGAATGATTGTCTCGTTTTTCTCATGCTGTGATGGACTGTCCAGGGTGTACCCCACCCCTTACACAGTGACCCCTGCACATGGGCACTATTGGCCCCTATTACCCAGAATGGAAGAAGCTGGTAAAAGATAATGTATGGACAGATAATGATCGAACATGTCTTTGGGAGAGGTGGGGATTCTAATGACCACTAGATGGAGACAAAAATCTGGATGAAACAAAAAAATTCAACCTTTTTGCAAATGTCAATATTTAATACAATTTCCTTTCATGTTAACATGTTTTGAGTTCTGGCTTTCAGGTTTTAACATCAAAGATGCTCACAATGAAAACAAAAGTCTATCAATGTTAGTTTTTTTTGTCAGAACATATTTAAGATAGATGAACGTAAAGACCGATAGCGATTTAAAGAGCAATAAATGTTTGAATTTAGTTGACTTTGACTTCTAAGTTATCATTTTATTATGGTAGAAACCAGAGAGACTGAACTTCCATTGTTAAGTTGTGTGTTGGAAAACAAATCAGAGCTCAGAGAGGCCATCTTCCAGTCAGTCCAGTGTAGTATGTTGCAGTTTACGCCTCTGCTTGTGATCTCAACAGGATTTAAAGGTTTTTAGTTTGATGATAAAGAAACCCAAATGATCATATAACCCTAGATTTGGCTCTGACATAAGATCAAAGACTAGAAATGAAAGAACTGCATGACTGCTAAATCTGGCACCCATTTTCTATAATTTTAGGCACTAATCTAGCTACTCCCACACCAAAGGTTATCTCAATAAAACAGAGTTACACAAGACAGTGAAATTTCTGCAGTCCAGTTTATTTTGTGCCAGCCTGTTATGGTGAAGAGGGAGCTGAGGTGCAAGGCGGAGCTCTCTGTTTATTGGTCGGTCAAAGTCAACTATCATCACACTCTTTGGGTAGAGACTGAATGAACGAGACTACAGATACAATCAAAACGATTTGTCTTCACAGGGTAGATAGGCTCTCCCTTAAGGTCCTGTCAAACTATGACGTTTTAGAAAACTTATGCCAACTTGTGAAAAGTTTGAGGCTAGCTACATTGAAGATGGAATAAAATAATAAATTGGAAGCCTCTTATAAGCATGTGCAATGCTAACAAATTGATCAAATATCAATTTAGCAATTTAGTGGAGAAAATGTTTTATAAGTTGGCATAAGTTGTCTAAAACATTGTAGTGTGACAGGGCCTTAAGAAAGAAGGTGAGTTCAGTTATCTGGAAGGGACTCAGAGTAGAGCCGCTGCTCCTCCACATTGAGAGGAGCAAGTTGAGGTGGTTTGGGCATAAGTACACCTCCCTAGGGAGATGTTCCAGGGATGTCCAACTGGGAGGAGACCCCTGGGAAGACCCAGAACATGCTGGAGAGATTATGACCCTCGTTTAGCCTGGGAAGGCCTTCAAGTCCTCCCAGAAGAGCTGGAAGATGTGGCTGTGAAAAGAGATGTCTGCCCTCCCCGTTCAAGCTGCTGCCCCGTGACAAGCAGCAGATAATCCATAGATGGTATCAGATTAGCACACACAAGAGGTTTTGTTGATATTCTTAAGACTTAAAAAATACAGCTTTTAAAGCCAGATCATTTCCCACTTCAACAGCTCTGAGCTTTCACCAAGGCTGTGTGCGGTAAAAGGTTGATAAGGGGTCACTCAGGAGGTAGAAAAGTTAAAAATAGACGTGCTGAAAAGTGTGCAGAAGACAGCTGCTATGTTTGTTGATTCAGATAAACCAACATGGTCAAGAGGCAGATTCAGGTTTGACATAGTTTTAAAAAAGGGCCTTCATTTAGCGCCCTCCTCAGGACAAACTCTGATAGAGAACAAAGCTGTGTGTGTAGGGATGCTCTCAGAAACAGACATCTGTTGTTCTTAAAAATAGAAAAGTATTTATCAGTTCTGATGAACAAATGTTAAGACTGGAAGGAACCACTAATCATCCCGTGACAAAGGAGGTTTAACCACAGCGATGCTCCTTTAGTTACTCTTCTTTGTACACATCTAACTCATCAAACTCATGAAGCAATCACTAATTTTGTCCTCCTAAATGCCAGCTCCACAACACTTTGTCATCTTGACATTTGTGTTGCTGCCACTCCAGCTCAAGTCGAGCTTAACACATCATCAGCCCTCAGCTGGCGCCTCTTAGCAGCTCTGTTATCATCCCAGCATGTGCCACGGTACAGAAAGGGCACACATCCCAACCTGGAGACACAAAGACAGAGGATCTCGTGCTGCGTGTGTTTGTCATTGAAAGTTTGAAGACGTCTAACAGTCTAATGTGTCGTCTCTCCTCCCCCACCTCCCTCTCTCTGAAAATAGAGAAGAGAAGACGAGAGATCCAACAGCTTCTTCCTGTTCAGCTCCTGTTCCAAGCGATCAAAATATAACCTCCCCTGCTGCCCCACACCCATGGAGCGCGTCCAGCATATGACCAAGTCGGCCATCCGCCGAGCCTCTCAAATCGAGGTGAACCCCCAAGCCAAGAGGAACCTGCAGGAGCTGTTCGTCAACTTCACCCTCATCCTCATCTGCCTGCTCCTCATCTACATCATCGTCCTGCTGAGCAGCTGAGAGCAGACTCCTCCGGGTTAAACCCCGCCCCCCCGATGATGTGCGGTGTGGATGTATGTACGTCTGCTGTATGAAGTCATATTCAACACAATGTCTAAGATAAAAACCAAACACGATGGCTTTTATTTTATTCTTTCAAAGTATCACTGTCAAAGCCTACTGAGGTTTAACCATTGTGATGCTATTTTCCAGAGCTGCTTCAGCGATATGAACTTAAAAGCTATAACTTTACCAGGATAAAAAAGAAATGTGGACAATATGACAGTTTCAAGGATCTGCATTATGACCCAACATGTGCTGTTTCTGCTTCTCCTTCTGAATTTTTTCAAACTTCTGGTCTGACAAGAACTAACTTAGGAATGGATGATAAAATATAGTTAATAATATGATAAAATATAGTTGACGTGTTAGACGTAAAGAAAATGCTACGTGTGATTTTAAGGTAATTTAAAATATTACTCTGGCGCCACCCAGTGGTTGAATCATGGCAACACAAAGAAGTGTTGTATATATTTGATTAACCCTCCTGCTGTTCTTAGGTTAAAATCATCCCTGAGGCAAAGACAGCAGGAGGGTTAACTTGGGGTAGAACAGTGGTTTCCTAATTCTGGTTCTGGACTATGATAAGGGTCTTGAAACACCAAGTGTGGGGTCATTAAAAGTCTGACATAAATCAAGTTAAATAAAATATACTGTAACAGGTCATAACTTGATTAAAATAATACAATAATTGATAAGCTGCTTACTAAATTATTCACACACCAATAGTTGGGGTAACAAGTATATGTGACTTATTTTGTGGGTCTAATCTGAATAGTTTGGTATCAAGACAGAAATCATTAGTCTGTAGACTCTATTTTATGGCACTAATGATTTGTGACTTTTCTGAACAGAATCTCATAAACCTTAGTCACTGTAGACATTTTAAGACACATATTTCACAGTTAGAGGCTTATTTTTCCATATAATTGATTTTACCCTTAATTATATCTATTCTTCTTGGTAAATCTGCGACCTAGAATTAAATCAAGTACGTTTAAATATTGTGAAGTGTTACAGTTTGCCTACAGAGGAGCTCTTTATGCATGGTTTGAATTTTAAGTAACTTAGATTTACAGATTGTTTATTAAAAGGTAGCAAACTTACACTCTGTGTTGTTTTTGTATATTGTAACACAATTACATAAAGTTTGTTTAAGTCCATAATATATACGACTGATTAATCTTATTATTGCTTTAGAAAAGAAATCTTTTAAAAATGTTACCAATTAGTTTTTCCACTTTGTCAATTTTTATCTCTATAAACTGTAAAAGTAACTATTCATAAATAAAACTTTTTTTCTCTACATGTATATTTGGAAGATTTTACTGACTTTATTTTCAAGCTGTCACATAAAATAAACGTCATGTAAATACAGTTACAGTGAAGGTTTTTCTTTTCATTTGTATGACATGTTGATTCCTAAAAAGTTCCTAAAAAGATCCTAAAAATGATCTGTTAGCTCTTCTGGGGATGCCCCAGAGAATCATCCTCCTTTTCTATGTCCTCTCTAACTGCATCCATATATCTGCTCTTTGTCTTTTTCCTGGCAGCTGCATCTCTAACATCCTTCTACCATTAAAGTGCCAGTGACATGCCTATCCTTCAAATACAAAAAGTCAAAGAAAACATCTTTATACTTAAGAAAATTGGCATAGTACAGATT
>JAUBOC010000097.1:10491571-10506067 GCA_032275365.1 Anablepsoides cearensis | reverse complement strand
TCAGCTGCATGAAATTTGTTTTGCAATATGTTGCCAATGTTACCTTTCCAAAAATGCATTCATATTTATTACAAAAACTTGATGTCACAGGCACTTTAAACCCACTATTCCTCCTCTGGACATGTCCAAACCATCTCAGTCTGGTCTCTAACTTTATCTCTCGACCCTCATCACTCCAGAGGAGAACCTCAACATCTTCAGCTCTGACACTTCCAGTTCTGTCTTTTTGTCAATGCCACGTCTCCAAACCATCTACAACAGATAATGGATGGTATAACTTTATTATCATTTTAATAGCCCTAAACTGGCTGAAATTTGCTAAAACATCAGGTGGGAGGAGTTTTGAGCAACAGAGTCAAAATTTCAACCAAACACACAAACTAAAACACAAGGAGAGTTTTTTCCTCACAATCATATATTTATTGTTCCATGACGTACAACAGAAATGATATAAATATAAATTTTGTTATAACTGTGTTCACTTCAAAAAGGGCAAGACGTACGATACTGAATGATAAAATCAAAGTTCAGTTCTTTAACACTGCAACATATTTGTTGCATGAATTAATTTTTGTACCGATGCCCTAAATATCAGTTTAAAAACACAGAACTAAAAAGAGTACAAATTAAAATCTGTGTGAGAAATTAAAATACATAATCACTTACATAAAAGTATAATGGAGGAAATAAAAATGTATTTTTGCTTTCATAAGGAGGACCATATCAGAGTTTTTACAGCTCATTAAAATCTGAAATCAGTACATTCTCTGATTTCTTTTTTTTTTTTGTTGATTATTACTGAAATCTGGTTTTCCCACTATTTTCTTTGTTTCTCTAAACCCTGTGGATTTTTGATAAGCCATGTTTCTGTGCCAATAAAAAAAATTGTTTTGGCTGAACAAAACTAAAGTCCTAAATTGATTTAAAGATATTTTAAACTGCTCCCAAAGAAGAAAAACAAACGAGTGCATGTTCAGTTCTTTGTGTATCTTTGTCAAAACATAAGTTTTTACCAATAATGGTTAATCCTCCTGCTGCCCTTGGGTCAAAATGACCCATGGGGCCTTATTTTGACTCAAGGGCAGGAGGAGGGTGAAAGGTTGAGGGGTTTGAACTTCAATAAACTTTAAAATAGAAAATATAAATGCTTGCAAAAACGTCAGATTGGTCTTAATTTCATTATGAGGGACATTCTTCAAATATCCAGCAGGAAAATAACAAAAAAAAAATGCAAAATTTGATGTAATTGTGAGAAAGAATATAAATAAATAAATAAACAAAGCCCTCTTATCAAACAGAGAGGTCAAAGCTAAAATGTTCAAATTTTCACATTGTCGTTAAATAAATCTAAAAATTCACAGTGTTCATGGAGGAATAATCCAATCCAGGTTGTAAACCCATAAAGACGTCATTCTTTTCTCTCTAAATGTCACTCATCATATTTACATTTACTTTAAGACATTCAGCACAACTTCTGCTTCGTGTTACAGGACAGTCATATCAACCGTGTGGTAAAACAATAAGGTCAGAGCCAAAAAACGTCACTTTCTAGTGTGACGCTTAGATTGTTACAGGAAGTGTTTAAATCTTCGCTCAGTGACAAAACATTTTGTTCAGTGTCATATTATCTAAAACTTGTTGAGATTCTTATTAGGCTCCACACATTTAACAAAAACACATTTTCTTTCAGGCACAAAAAGACTAAATTAACACCAGGCTGAATGTTCAGCATCCAGTTTCCATTTCTTAGGTCTAATGTAAACCATAAAAACTGAAATATCTTTGATTTTTAACAGGTCAACTCAAGATAAGATGCTGCAACAAGCATAGTCTATGGTACTGAAGCCAATGAAAACAAATTATTTAACCAGATTAAAAAGTATTTAAAAAGCTCCAACACAAGTTTGAGCTTTATGCTATATCCTCTCAAAGACAAGTTACTGCAAATCTCTTTATTCAGTTGCTGTAGTAACTCTACCAGGCCTGTGGGTGGAGCTGTGACGCTGCCACAAAAAAACAAACAAACAAACAAAACAGGAAACAAGTTGAAAAGCATAAAGCTTATGCAAACAACAGGAAAACAAGAGCTCGCCCTCATGTTGTAGGTCAGATTAGAGGCGGGGCGATGATGTCATCATTTTCAAAATGCTAAAAAACACAATAAAAAGTAATTTTTTTTTATTCACAAAAATCTTTCTTGAGTGGACAGCCCTTACATTTAGAACAGATTTACCACCAACATGGTTAAACCTTAAAGCTGAGCTTCTGAAGTGGGGTATTTTGGAAAGATTAAGAGTCATTAATATAATATCTGCTGCAGATAACTTTTTAAATGACCTCAGTTTGGAGTAACAGTTTTTAATTCTGACCAGACTGATGAGCTAAAGGCTATTGAGAATAAGACAAAAGTGGATTGCTCCTGGCAATAGTTCATCTGAATACTAATTCATAAACCTTTCCATCTGTTTTATATTATACAGCTAATTCAAAAAGCAGCAGCCACTAGCTGTAGTGGGATCGTGAAATTTGTCATAATAAAAAATAACAGATGGAAATGTAAAATTTTAAGACATGTTTCTACAATCTATAATAAAATACTTGAGAGTGGTGTCATTTTAAGAGGAGAGCAAACTCCTTAGGCCTTAATCACAGATTAGCATCTCATCAATCCTGTCAGGATGAACTTATTTCACCAAATGGAGGCAGTTCAAGGAGCTACAACAAGTAAGATGTTGACTGTTTATTTTGGTTGCATGTGAACTTCACTGGTTGGACTTTTAAACACTTCCTGAGTGACCAAAGTCTCAGCTGACTGTTAGGAAGACAAGTTTGTTGCGCTGAGCTGAAACGTGTCGGGGACTCCTAAACTCGCTTTCCGAGAACAAATGGACCCTCCGTCATGGTGGTGATGACCATGCAGTTTGAAAAAACTGTACAGATTTTTCTCAATGGTATCTAGTGCAAGAAATATGTAAACTTTCAAGTAAAAAATAAAATAAAAGCACAATAAAAAGTGTTGACGTGAGACTTTAAAGTGAGTGACAGCAGCATGGGAGTGTTTCTGTTTTCACATGCTCTGCGGTCTGAAGCACCGACAGAGACGCGCAGAGGAGGATTTCACTTTTTCATAAATTCTGGACTAAGCTGTCCTTGGCATAAAAACAAAAACATCAGTTCTGTCAGTCAGTCGACTGACAGAACTCCTCCTCTTTACGTCTCTGGCCCGGTGGCATCGCAGACAGACCACAGAAAAAACAGGAGCTTCTTAGATTATAAATAGCGGAATAATAAAAATCCAAGGGGCACTTGATTCAGTTTATCTGCAGGTTTCTCCTCCCGAGACTGCTGAGGCATCTGAAAACGCCGAATCGAGCGCCCCTCGGTCAGCTAAAACATTTTGAAAAGGACGATCAAACACGTATTCTATGTACAGTCGAAGCAGTGAGACAGCAAGCTAAAGATTTCAGTTTTGGATGGTTTGCTGGTGTTGTCACTTAAACATTTTGGAGCTGCAGAAACACGATCAGAGACCAGGTCGGCCCTTTCTACAGACACAAACCCAGAACATGAGACATTAAAGGAGACTTTAAAGGCATTAATCACTTCCTTCAGGCTGAACGCTAAGAACACTTCGTCAGATTTCAGATTATAAGTCACAAAAACAAACACCAACTATAACTCACACAGCTTTGTGCGATCAAAACGTTAAAAGGCTTAACCTTTTCAGATTTAACATTGTATTCAGAGTATTGGATTTCTAACAACGGTCCATGCAAACGATGTAAACATTTCTGTCATTTTAAAAGCAAAAAGAGTAAAACCAGCTACAACATACCAGCACAGAGTAGGGGTGCACTGATTCCAGTTTTCTTGCCGATCTCCGATCTTTAAAAAGTCTGACCTGCCGATTCTGATTTTGCCCGATACTGATTTTTTAATAGCTGACACTGTCAGATATTACAAAATCACAATACAATTTCAATGATAAAATATTATTTTACTGAAATATGTTGAACTATTCCCTTGAAACAATACAAACTTGTTTTAACTGGATATTAGGCAGTGCTCACAGCAGAGCAAAAGAAGATTTTGGCTGATTCTGAGACTTTTGTGGAGGTAGAAAAGCCGATCTCTTCCGTCGATGGTTTGTTTCTGCGACTAAGATTAAAAAAGGAGTTTTTGGTGTTAGACAACCTAAAACGAGGGACTAAAGGAAAATTGCGTAGTGTTATAAAAGGACGAGGGGAACAAAGGTGAAGGGTTTGTCTGAAAAAGCTGAAGATGGGTTTGTGTTTCTGACTTATCAAACTAACAAACAAGTTGAGCATTAATTTCTGAAGGCTTAGAAGCCTGTATATCTGAGTTAGTTGTGCTACAAATTGCACTCAAAATATTTATAAGAAAATTTAGTGTTTTTCCCTCAAGACTCCAATTTCTATATTTTACTGCTTGATTCACCTGCAAGACTCATTTCAACAGAAAAGTGATTTAGCCTTTAATTCTAATTTCCCCCCTTCAGCCTGAACCGGTTAATAAAACATAAAGATTTACTAACAGTACTCATCTTGATTTGTTCATTTTAAACACTATATGGCATTTTATTTTGATTTAACTTGGCCATCGCCATCATTTGAACTAAATTCAAGCGACCTGCTGAAATTCAGAATTTAAAAATCAAAGCTGTCGATTAGGTTGATGATTTTCTTAGTAACAGAGCTCAAATGTTATAGGTGTAGGTGGTCTGAACAAAGAAAAAAATATTTCTGAATCTTATCCCTCCCACCTCCTCTTATCAGCCATGTTTGTCATGATGAAGCAATGAAAAGTTCTGCTCCTCTTCATGTTCTATGGAAGCCCTAAAGTTAGACTGAAATCTGCTGAAATACACTTAATCCATCAAATGACTGTTAAGCTCTAGCTTCCTGTCCCATTACAACTTCTTTTTTTTCTCTTTTTGACAGAATTGGGATGTTGTTTTTTTTGCCGGTCAGAAAGTGAAGTACTGAGAGTACAGCTCTTCCTCTTTTGTAAGATATTCTTTGCTTTTCTCTTCCTCCGTCCCCCTGGAGTCGGATGGTGTCGCAGCGTTGGCTTCAGGAAGGCTGAGGGAAGGAAGAAAAGAGACAGATCTCTTATCAAAGAAGAGGAGGGAAAAGACGATGAGGAGGGTGGAGGGGGGGTTTCACGGGGGTGGGGGACACTGGGGGTTGGGAGAGTGACAGAACACAAAATAACGGTGATTGCCTCGCGTGTTGTAATTGCAGGGCTAAGCCGGTGTTGGAGGGGAGGGGGGGTGATCCAGTGAAAGCTTCAGATGGATAAAGCAACGCTCAGTTTTCCCTCCGCCTCCTCGGCTCAGCTGCAGACCCACCGGTGATTTCTAATCAGCTGCATCGAGCGTCACCCCCGTCCCTCCTGTTTGCTTTGTGTTTCACCCAGAAGACAAAGGCGGCGCCGCTTCCTTTCAAGTTTCGCCTTTTTTGCAGTTTTCTCCCTTTGAGCCCAAACTACACACAATTCTTTTTTTTCTGTGAAGCTGAAAGCAGACGAGGATGACAGACAGCCAGGATGCATCTGAGGTGTGCGATGGTGAAATGGAATGAAAATGTGACGTCAAGGCACCGATGGATCAAAAAGGATTAGGTGTTCATTATTTTTGTGTGCTGACCCTCGATCTAATGGAGGGAGACTAAAAGACTGCGGCGTTCTGTGAAATGAACAGATCAGTGTTAGGCTCGCTTTAGGGCAAAATTAAAATACCAATTTAAATCCTGTGCAGCTCATTTTTTGTCCTTGAATTTTATTACTCATTTAAAAAGGAGCAAAAGCATAAATTATAAAATCAAACACATTTCAGAGCTTTTCAAATCTTCTCAGGAACCTGGATGATTCATTTTACTCTAACTGCTGGCTGATAATTTCATAAGCAGCTTTTCAGTTTTTACAGATAAAAAGCAGGAGGCTAAATTTGTGCCATGCAAAAAACAAAGGTAAGCTCTACATTAAGGCTGACAACACAACTAATAGGTGAGGTAACAGGTGGAGACAGAGGGGGCAGCAAACGTCACATTATCCCAGTTTTTGTGAAATCAAAGTGAACTGTGGCAGCGGGTGGTGGGAGGGGGACAGAAAGTCATCATTTCTCACCTCCTACAGATTTGTAGGGCCTGATGCTGCACATGGGGATCCTGAGGAGCATGAGGAGGAGGAGGAGGCGTGGGATGATGTGAGGGATGAGGAGGAAGAGGAGGACTGAACAGTGGCGGGGCTTTCTTAAGTCGGGGGAGGGACCTCTGAAGGGGGGAGTGAGGAGGCACAACGCAGCCTCCCGGTCCTACCTCCTCCACCTCCCGGCCCTCCTGCTCCTGGCCTTCACGGCTCGTGGCGGGAGGGCTGACGATACGGAGAGCCGAGTGGCTAGGGAAGCTGGGGGGGCGCCAATCTGATTGGCTGCCCGTTTTCGACTACAGACACACAGAAAGGTGAGACATGAATGAACAACCACACCAATGGATGTGACCCCCTCTGGTTCTGTCCGTCCAGGCCCCTGTAGATAACAAATATTTTGCCAGCTCTGGACCAAGTTTTAAACACTGCTGAATTAACCCCTTAACCTGCGGGCCTAAAATACCATAAAATGCCTTAAGAATTACACACAAACTAAATGAAGTACAGCTCTTGAACCTTTTAGATTAAATTCACAAGCTTGGTCTCTTTTTAAAGCTAAAAATCTGAATTTTTAACTTCGGCAGTCATGACGGTATAAAGAAAAACAAAACTTGAGGCAGAACACGGGCGTTCCGGTGCATCTTAACAGGCTAAACTAAAACCCTGATGTGCTACAGCTAGCTGCTTCTGCCGCTGCTTGATGGTGGGCACAGATAACCACAAAGTTAGGTTCATCAACCACTACATTGCTGAACAAGAATCTTAGCTTCGCTAATGCTAATCCACTAAAAAGGTTTTTAAAAAATTAGGGAACGCTAACACTAACCACTAAAACTATGATCACTCAGCTGTGTTTTCATCTCCTTCCAGTTGAAGACTAATGGGACTGATGCAAACTTTAGCCATTTAAGAATAAAAGCAATTCTTTGTTAGAGTTTGTATTTTTATAAATACGGTTTAAAGTTCTTCAAACAACAAACAGCAAATCCTTTCTCTAACATATTTCATACATAGTCAGTTTTTGTATTCATTATGTAAATATTGTTAAATGTTATTTTATTTATTTTTGATGCTCCTAGTTTGAAGTTTATCTCTAAAAATGCTACATGCTACATTGTGCTGACATGTCCAGCACTGCTCGCCAGGGGATGTTTTTTTATTTAATTCTTAATAAATGACATAAAAACAGTTAAAAAGTTTTAAACCTGTGAATTTTGTAGTGCACTTAAGATTAGCTGAACCTGATTTAGTGGAAGCTAATCGGCCTGATAACAGTTTCCAAAATGTCAAGTGACAAGCTATTAGCGGGTTAGCGGAGCTGTGCCCGGCGCTGTAAATATCCATTCAGATCTGTAATTATTAATGCAATATAAAATGGGGGAAAAAAAGAAAAAACATTTATAAAATTGTCATCTTGACATGCTGTGACATTTTGGTACCTCTTCATATTCTCTTTTATAAAGGAGTTAATGCTTTATAAACAGGTTATTTATGCATTTGTAAACAATAAAGGATTAGCATCACTGTTTATACATTAAAGCAAGCTCACTATGATCTTGACAAATAGTGAGTCTGCTTCAGTGAATAGAAAGTGTTTTATAAAAGCATTCATAAACACATAAATAACCCCTTTAAAAAGCATTATTACACATGTGCTTTTATTGGAGATTTTTAGGTAATCCACACCTACTATCCATTAGCTTGTCAGTCGGGTCAACTGAGGTTGTCCAAGGAGTTATGCACAAACAGGTAAGATATTAATTGTTCATAACCTTCACACAGAAGTAACCTCAAAATCTCTGAGCTATCTCTTAAAGTAAAATACTAGGGTGGATACATCCCACTGCTGAATACTGAGCTCTTCTAAATATGCCAAGTAATATTCCAACTTATTCTAATCAATGACGTTAAAAATATTTGATCACTGAGTAGCTTTTGTAGATCATTCGTGTTTTAGTGATATTCAATGTTTTTAAGCAACATTTCATCCCATTTCAAGAAGCGTGAATAAACTTCTTCAGGCGAGTCCTCAAACAGGTTTGATTATTCAGAAACTGTAGTCCAAGCTTTTCCATGACAATCATTTTTCGAGCATCTAAAGAAAACCATCAAGAGACAAATTTTATATTTCATATTTATATGCATAAACGCCTGCACCCTAATCTCAGTGGAGGAGTGAAGGGGGTGTGGCCTGCCACTGTGGCTCTCTTTAGACTGAAACAAGTCAACAGAATTAGAAATTACAGCTCTGATGTGCAACTGAGAAGAGAAAGGAAGTGTATGTGATCTAATCTGAACAAAGCCAGAGCCAAGAGGAGGATGGAAGATGATGAGGAAGATGATGAGCTGATGTTGTGACTTGAAAGGGAACGCTGTTGTTTGGGAACAACATTAGCTCTGACAGCTGCGTGTGCACAGAAAGGATGATGAGCAGTTCTGTAAGCAGATATCAAGTCTTTGTGACAAACCCGACGAGAGGAGGTGTGAGGCGTTCACACGGGCTGAATGAGACCGTTTTGTGCTGCGAACAGCAAACTACATGCAGGATCAGACGCGTTAAAGTAAAAACAGAAGGAACAAACAAGAACGAGTCAAGTTAAATAAACAGACATTTGAAAAAACAACAGTTCCTGGGTGCTAACAGATGCAGCAGAGTTTTCACTGTTTCCTGCAGATCCATTTCATTACAACACAAACACAATCAATGAAAGTACTTTATACTATGAGCTCTACTCATTTAGTACTGATCAGTGGTGGCTAATTGTGTTAAGTTGAACATAGCAGCCTTTTTGCATTTTGCATGAAAAAAGTCCATTTTAGTGTGTCGGCGTTTTAATGTGCAATGGATCTTTATTGTTTTAAACTTAAGACATAAAATTAAATGTCTGCAAAGGTGCAAAACTGCATGTTTCATATTTCTGTGATTATCAAAGGAGTGATAAAAAAACTCAGTGCAGATGTTACAAGTGCTAAGGGTGGTCTTTAAAGTGCAACTTGCAGATTGAAATGTGATGAAAGTTATAAATTAATATTGTGTTTTTATGACTCACATATGCAGAAAAATAGGCTCTGCATTCTGATTTTATTCAAACTGCTTGTGTTGAAAGTGCTGGTAGTTCTCGCTCTTTTAAACAGTTTTGGTAGCAGTCTGCTTCACGTTTGTCACCATCGTTCACACTGAAATCCCTCCACAGCTGCTTTTGCTCCTCCTCATCTGCCTGGTGAAAGTCATGCTGTTGTAAAGTCAGGTATCGGAACAATTGTAGGAATGTGAGCACACAGTATTACACTAGGATCTTGGCAGCACGACGGCTCAGTGGTTAGCATCGACGCCTCACAGCAAGAAGGTCCTGGGTTCGATCCCCGGTTTGGACCTGGGGTCTTTCTGTGCGGAGTTTACATGTTCTCCTCGTGCTTGTGTGGGTTTTCTCTGGGTACTCTGTTTCCCCCACCCCTAAAAACATGTACAATAGTTTGCCTTCAGGCCCAGGCCTCCCTTGCAAAAGAGATCTGAGATCTCATTGGCACTTGCCTAGTAAAATAACGGTAAATAAATAAATAAAATCTCTGCAGAAATTTTTAATGACAGTGAATGTACGACACTTTTTTTGTTTTGTTTTAAAGAACATCATAAGGTCATGTGCTTAACTTTTCTTTCAATTCTAACTTATTGAAGTGAGCATCACAGAACCAACAGATGGATGTTTCCCTCATACTGTTTACAGAACATCAGTGTCAGACTTCAGTGTGTTACGCTGAGAAATATACACTAAAACAGGCTGTGTCTGTTTCCACCGTGGTTAATCAATTTTTGGCACAACACCTGCCTACCTTTTCAAATGTCGGCCATTACGGCTCTGTTACTACCTAGCTTGGTGGCACAAAGGCCCATCAGAGGTGGCTTCAACCTCTCTCACTATCATTTATCAATCCATCCACTTCACCCTCTGGTTCTTAGATTTTTCTTTTTGTCACCTGATACGACCATAGGTAAAACATTTTGGTCTTAAATATTTTCAGTCTCTTCAGCTTTGAAACTCTTAAGCTTTAAATGTGTACAAAACCTTTATTAACAGCAGATTTCAACTCTTAGGACCTGTGGTTTCTAACCTGCAAGTTGCTCTTTAAAGGAAAACAACAGAAAGTATTTCAATCACAAATACTCAGCCCTACTGTGTCTTTTTAAATCTTTGTGGGCGTAAGGGTGAGGGAGGTTTTGGTGTTTTGGGAATCAAAACTGAGGAAATTAGACCACTCACCTTTATTAAAGGGTTGATGACCCCCACATTGGCACTGGAATTGAAGACTTTGTTGAACCCCGTCTCTCTGTTGACCAACTCCAACTGGTAGAACTTCTTGTCATCCTGAAACATCAATATTTAAATTACCCAAAGTTTACTGAGCTTTAAACACTCCTTTTCTACAAAATAATGGTTTTCACAGCTTGTGTCAGTAATAACTACACCCAGTTTTATCTGAGACTGAGTAAAGCTGCAGACACAGCCTGATGTTTCATCTTTATTGTCACCGCGTAACACTGCTCTGTCTACTCACCACCAGCTTTTTGACCAAAGCTTCCCTTTCTGTGACCATCTCTCTGAGTTCTGCGATGAGATGCAGGTCTTCTGGTCGGCTCTCTCTGTTCCTTAACTTTTCCTCCGTACCCTCCAGTCTGGATCCAGACAGAAACAGATGGAATAGAAAGAGACATCAGCTGCAGCACGGTTTTACCAAGGAAAACAAAACAACATTTAGCCCAAAGCGGGGTGCAGTTGAGACGACATCTGTATGCCTTACAGTATTTGTAGAGCAGAGATCTTGTCTCTGAGAACCTCCTGGGCCTTGTTGAAGTCAGCCAGCATGATCTGCGTCTCTCTGTGGTGGACGATTTTTAGCTCCTCCAGATCTCGGTCATGTCTCTTTCCCAGGTCTTGTTCGTGGGCTCTGCAGCAAAGACACACTTTAAGCTAACAGCTAATCTGCACTGGATGCTTATTTATTGGAACGTCACTCTTCACAATGGGATTTCAGTCCACTTTGTGAACCCAATTTTCTCCTATAGTGACCCATTACGCTGACATTTTATTCAGCCATTAAAAAAAAAAGACAAAAGATGTGCAGCTGTGAGCTAAAATGAACTGGAACAGACAGCAGAGCTTGTAGAGAGCATGTGGTCTCTAAATACACAGGAAAATTGAATCCATGATTACTGTGTCAATGGCAGGGTATTAATTAGTCTGTCTGTAATTTAAGCAAAAAAAAATGTAATAGCCTGTTGCATTTCTAAGTTGCAGACCAGAATTAGTGAAGACAGTTTAATAACATGGAGCGCTCAGTCCTGTTTGATTAGTGGACAACCATTAAAGTCCTGAAACTCCGTAAACGACTCTTTCTGCAAACCAACCAGTAAGATTTGTGCTTATTAGTCCATCTGCTACTCATTACAGTAACCGACATGGCAGCACATAAACTGTCCCTCCACTTATTTTACTCATAAAGATCATTTAGCAAGTAATACTGGCTAATGCTTCTGCATAGATTTATTTTTCCATCTGTTTCTGTCCCCAGTTTAATCCTGTTTAAGGTTGCAGTGGAGCTGGAGCCAGTCTAACACAAACAAACACACACAGCTCAAAGTCTCAGAGTTTGATGAAGTCTGTACCGAATCATGATTATTATGGCTGAACAATATCATTAAAACTTTTAATGTGTGATATTATAGCTTAAAAAGATATTATTAGGAATAAACCCACATTTTTTCCGCTCCTTATGTTCTCTTCAATCATTACAATCATCAAGGCTTGTCACAGCCTGTTGGACTGACCAAATATGTGACTCATCGTCACATTGAACCGAGAGTTGAGTCGAAAGGTAGTGAAATGAAATATAAGCAGCTATAGTGCAGTGGTAGTTGTCAAAATATGTTAAACGAATGCCTTATCTGTGGGTCCCTTGCAGGAAATATCTAAAATATAATCCTGCAAAATGTTTTGAAGCACTTTTTCAGAGAAGTAGCATCAGTTAATGATGGGTTTGAGCAGGAAAGACCTGCTTTCCTCTAGTTTCTGCCATTTTCTTTGTGCGCTAGCAGCGCTACTTTCAGTACCAGCTGGAAATCTAGATATCTAAATATGAGTTGAAAAAGAAATCCTCTTTAGAATACACTGAAAATAGGATTCAAACTGATTTTCCAGGAGTGTTTCTGATTGGAGAAACAAAACAAGCACTCTCTCTGGAACAGCTGATAGGGTGATTTACGTATTAAAGCATACCGTAAAGGTCAGTTTAAATATGAAATGAACTCTGATTTGATGAGATGGGTCACACATATTGTTACCAGCAGAACATGAACGCATTGTACTTCAAATGCTTTACAAATTATTTTTCCAATACTGATATTGCAATAACAAATTTCGGATATATTGTGCAGCACTAATTATGATATCCTCTCTTTAAAATAACATAATTTATCCTAATTGACCTTTTTCTTTATCTGTTTATTTCTTGATTTGGTCTTAGATATTAACTACATAAAAAATTCTTGTTGCCAAATCAATGTAAAGAACACAAGACGTCACTGGACAGAAAAAAAAGTGACCCTAATAATACATCATTAAAAATGAAAAACGGATGACTCAGTCTGTATTTTATTGATCTTTTCTTTTAAGTTGCCCAGTTTCAGTGGTTTGCTGCACCTCATTAGGGACTTCCTGTTTGAAAGAGGAGCAAACATATCCCTGGATTTTGTGTTTAGTCATTAACTGTTCAGAAATGAGCGTGAGCTTTAATACTCTGTACACTGGGTTGGTTTCTGCTGAGTCCTGGTTTAACTCGTATTTCTTATGTTGAATTCAGCCTTTCTGCTCCGTGTTTCTACCTTATCTGATGGTTGGCTTCACTCCGAACTCGCAGCACCTCTTTGCCCTTCAGCTCCAGCTCTCGAGTCAAAGTGTCGATCGTCTCGTTAAGAGAGTGGATCTCGTGGTCCAGGTCGGTGATGCGGTTGCTACGGGAACACAGCTCTCCTTGAAGGTCAGATAACCGAACAAGGAGCTCCTGTTCCTTGAAAAGAACATAAACATGCTGAGTGATTATTCAAGGAAAAGCCAATTGAAAGGTGTTTACAAGCGTGGTAGATAAGTTTTGCAGTGCAGCTACCTGTTTGTGACTGTGCTCCATTGCTTTCTCCAGCTCCCTTTTGGCTACGTTGTTTTCCTTAAGGTGGATCTGCTTCAGGTGCTCGATGGCGGTGGCGTGGAGGTGGTTCAGTTCTGCTCGAAGAGATGCTGCCAGGTGGGGAGAAAGGATGGGTAAACTCAGAGCATCAGCACTGCAGATTCACGGATAGGATAAACAATGTTTGGTAAAATCGCAGAGGTGTTGTTCTTGCTACAATAGTTAGATCTGCCTGATATAATAAAGCAACTTCTTCACTGAAGGCAGGTTGAAACAAGCTGACAGAGGACGTCAGGCTGGTTAGAAGATTTATCAGTAGAGCTGCACGATATTGGGAAAAACTGACATTGCAATTTTTTCTAACCCTGCAATATATATTGTGACATGAAAAAATACAGTAATTTTCAACAGAGGACTTGAATAACACTTTAAGTTCTGCTGCCATCTTGTTGAGGATGAACCTGTTTTAGTTTGTTTTTGTCTGTATTAAAGAGTTATTCTTGTTATCTTTTATTGCTGATTTTATTGTGCTGGGACCTGAGTACATGTTTCCTTCTATCATGTGCAAACATTAATTAATTTTTACCACAAACATGTTGCCTCTGTGTCTATTTCAGGTTCTGTTTTCGTCACGCTTTAATATTAGCATTCATGCTAACCCTACTTTCCCTCTTCTCCTCCAGTTCTCTGCAAATCTGCTCATCTTCCTCATTTTCATCAAGATCCTCGTCATCTTCCTCCACAGCTCGACAACAGACAACACTTCTCCAAAAATGTTGCCATTATTGTCTCAGAACTTTCACAACAAAATGAAAGTTGTAGATTTTTTTGCCATGAAGCTGCACGCTTCCACCGGCAGAAGCAACCCGTCAAAATAAAAGCCAAAACCTGACTGTTTACTGCAATGACTTAAGGCAGGGCTATTCAACTGGTTAAGTTCGGCTCGCCAATTGGTTCATTCATCTCTTAAGCCCAAACCCCTGGTTTTCTACTTTAATTACTCTAGGTTCTTTCAGTTAAACATAGACATGTTTGGTATCTACAGAAACGTCAGAACCTTGGCTACAAGCTGGTGAAAACCATTTCTGTGAACACTCAAGACAGTTAAAACTACAAGCAATTGAAGAAAAAAATATGAAAGTGAAAATAAAA
>JAUBOC010000097.1:10349946-10365868 GCA_032275365.1 Anablepsoides cearensis | reverse complement strand
ACACACACACACACACACACACACACACACACACACACACACACACACACACACACACACACACAAACACAGACACATCAACTTTAAACAGTGCTCACATTCATCCTGCTCTGATTTTTATATTTCTCCTCTGATTAATCAACTAAAGAGTCCAACAAGAGCCATCTTTGTTCTTCTACCCGTATCACCACCATCCTCACACGCACGCACACACACACACGATTGAGGCTGGCAGGCCAAGGCTAGACGAAGTCTGTGTTTGATTTAGGAGATCCTAATGTGATTATATCTGTTTAGATTTTCACTTCCAGTCAAGGGTCCCATGAAGGCCAAGAGTGTTGGGCTCGAGATGAAGCTCCGAGGCCAGAAGAGCTGAATTGACAGCACCAGTTTATTCTGATTAGGAAACACAGAAACATGAACAGAGCCAATGATCAGAGTTTGTGTGTTTGTGTGTGTGTGTTCTGCAGGCATTATTAAAGTGGGAAGATGGAAGCCGATGCCCATCCACTACCTGACAGATGCTCCAGATGCAACTGTGGCCGACATGCTGCTGGATGTTTACCACATGGTCACACTGAGGATCCTCCTGCACAGGTCAGCTGTGTGTGTGTGTGTGATTTAACTGAAAATAAGTTATAATAAGTTCAACAAATCAAATCAGCTGATTATACTCAGTGTAGTATGATTGGTTTCAAACTTAATCATTATTTAAAATCATGACATTTCCCCTCTTTTATTAATCCTCCTGCTGCCATTGGGTCAAAATGACCCCTAATGTCTTAATGTTTAAACTGAGACCTCAGTATTGTAACCCTCAGGGGTCATTTTGACCCAGGGGCAGCAGGAGGATTAAAGATGTACAGTTCAATCAGCTTAGACTTGGATACATTTCAGTTTTGTAAATGTATGTAGGTTTTTGGCTTATTAGTTTTGCAGTTTTTTACAATTAATTCAATTATTTTACCTGTTTTTCACTGTGACTGATGGAAATATTGTCTTTCCCTTTCTTTTTGGCTGAAAATTCTTTAAGACTAAGAGTTAACAGGATCATTAATGGCATAAAAAGTTCTGATCTGTTTTGAGAGTCACTTAAAACAAAATCTAGAAAAAAAAATTTCTTGGAAGTTTGCTTAGTTTTTCTAAACATGAATTTAAGAAGAGTGAAAGTATGTGATTTTTTTTTTCATTTCTTCAAAAGAAGAGAATTAAAACCAGATATTTGTTGCAGTTTTTCCCGCCTGGAGGAGCTGCCATCTGATCAGTGGAGCCATGCCACGGTGAGAAACGCCCTCAAAGAGCTTCTCAGAGAAACCAACCAGAGTGCTTTGGCCAAGGAGTGTCCTCTGTCTCAGGTAACTGCTGTGTGACCAGTTAAACCCACCTAAACCAGTCTCTGAGGGTTTTTTAACTTGGGCAGTACGACTGCTTAAGGGTTAAATATAATTCCTCACAGCAAGAAGGTCCTGGGTTCAATCCTCGGGTTGTGTCCGGGTACTCCGGTTTCCTCCCACAATCCAGATACTTTCATGTTAGGCTGCTTTCAGGCCAAGACCTTCTGTCCAAAAGAGATGTGTGAGCTCAGTGGGAGTTGCCTGGTTAAATAATAAATAAGTAAATTTATCCAGGCAGGTCAAAAGTCAAGGGGTTTGTAGAAGTGCTGGAGTTGAAATAATTAGAATTAATGAGTTTTTGGCTCCTCTTTACAGTTAAAAGATCTAATTAATTGTGTTTTTTTGTAAAATAATCTAAATGAAACATACAATTCTATTATTTGTTTTTTTTTCCTTTATGTTTCTGTTGATCTTTAGAGCTGCATCTGCAAACACAATAATCATCACAATAATCACCTTCACAGTAACACAGTACAGTTTGATATGAACCCTCCTGCTGCCCTCAGATCAAAGCAACTTATTCTTAACCCTGAGGGCAGCAGGAGGGTTTAAAGCTATTTAGTCCCAAAAATTGATTTAGAAATGAATCGAATACAATATTCTAAGAAAGCAATGAATGAATCAAACACCTGTGAATCAAAAATGAAAATTATTTGAGTTAATTCCTGCGTCTCACACAAACACCCACACACACACACACACACACACACACACCCACACCCAGCCAGCCAAGATGGTCGAGATGCTGCTAAGTGTTTTCTCTAAACACACGTTTCATCATCAGCTCACCACACACTGAGTGCAGTATGTAATCTGACTCAGTCACACGCGCAAATATTGATACCATCCCACGGGAAAGGATGCGAGCACGCACACCTCAATTATCCTGCTCACACACACACACACACCCTGCAGTCATTAAGACTCGAGTGTGTCATTTTGACTTGTGATTTATACACAAGTCTTCATCATGATGTAATTAGTGATTAGGGGGAAGCGTGTGGGTGGTGTGCATTTGCAGCCTGACTCATGTGAGTTTTCATCCTCAGCGTTTCCCATGTTGAGTCTGTGCTCCCATCTCCTGCTGCGCCGAGGTGACCACAGCTCATATTAGGAGCGGGAACGGGTGGGTGTACGGCGTTTTAATAAATCAGTGGTGGGATCTTCGCTTCGGTAGCAGAATCGTTATGCGGGTTCAAATGGTTGAAGCTCCTCAGTCAGGTCTGCAGGTGAACATAGGCACAAATAGAGTTTAATGAAGGTGTTCAGCTTTTGACTGTGTGACCCTAAGTCTCTAATATAAATAACACATGCCTTATCATAGCTATAATATCCCGTAGTATCCAAGTTTTTTTTCTAAAAGAATTCACATTTTGTCTTTCAGAGTATGATCTCAGCCATAGTGAACAGTTCCTACTACGCCAACGTTTCCACCTCCAAATGCCACGAGTTTGGACGCTGGTACAAGCGCTACAAACGCATCAAAGGTAACTCTTACATTCACACAAACTCTGACACACAGTAGCTCCGAGTACTTGTAGGAAAACAGGTGAAGTTTGTCTTTTTTCATTTTTTTCCCCCCTAAACTTCAGCATCATTTGAGTGACGCCTGAACGCAGCACGAGCTGTAGCTCAGTGTGAAGCGGAGCCACATTTCTATAATTACAGATCAATGGTGCAAATATTTGTTGGCTGTCAGAGAACAGCATGCAGAGTTTTATCAGAACAATGTTGTTAATCAGCTGCAGTGTGTGTGCTAATTTGTCTGAGTTACGGTTTGAACTCGTTTTAGCTAAATTTGTTTCTTAAATTACAGTGGAGGGCACAGCTAACCGAAAAGTTAGGTTCACTAAACGCTGATCCACTAAACAAGAGTCTGGGCTAACGCTAAACTGCAAATCAGTTCAAAAATTTGTGGAAGCTAATGCTAACCTGTAATCGCTAACACGTCTGTCACTCAGCCGGTCACATGTCTTCATCTCCTTCCATCTGAAGACTGGTGTATTGTAACTATTTACTATGTTACAGTACTTAAGTAATTTTTTTGAGGATTTGTAATTTTACCAAGTATTTTTATTCTTAACTTTTCTTTCATTACATTCAAAACATAAAAATTATACTTCTGTACTTTAAAATTTAGCACCTAGTTTCACACGACAAATTTAAACATTAAACTCATCATGAAAGAAGTTGTTTCTGCACTCTAAAAACTGAAGTGTTGATTTTACTTAACTAGAATATGTTGAGTGTTTCCACTAAACTAAGTTGAGTAAATAGATTCACATTTACCCAACTTGGTTTAGTGGAATATGGAGACTGACTTAATTAAAATTAAAAGCAGAGGTCCGGCCCCTCGAGCTTTTGGTTTTAACCTTGGACCCTGGAGAGATGTGGTTGATTAGCCCTGTGCTAAAATGTTTTGTTTCTTTAGAGAAAACAATTGTTAAGATGATTATTAGCAATTAGCCTCATCCAGTTGTTAACCCTCCTGCTGCCCTGGGGTAACAATGCCCAAGCAGACCAGATCAGGTTGGTGGTTCTTTTTGACCCCAGGGCAGCAGCAAGGTTAAACCATTTTGACTGTTCTTTTTCGAGCTGAACTGCCATCCAGTAAACTTCTGTGTTCAGTGTTTTGAAGTGGAGAAAAACCCCACCATCAATAATAGATTTTAATTACAGAGCAGAGCAGACACAGAGTCACTTGTGTTGGGTCATTAGACTGATTTAGTAACAAAAATATTGTTGAACGCAAGACTTTGAGAGCACGGAAACTTGCGGGAAGACCTTTTTCACACCAGAGGAACAATGTTGATTTTGTTTTTTTACAAACTAGCCTAAAATGCTAGAGAAGCTTATAAAGCCCTCCAAAGGATCTAAGTATTAAAACGTAGATTACACAGGTAGGGTTAAAGGAATTATCAAAACCTCCATAAGGATTTTAAATACAACGGCATCAAAATATGATTGAGACCAGGTGTGTGACGAGACAAAAAACAATAAGTGAAGTTACACCAAACTAAAAGCTAAAACATAACATGTTTTCATTTAGAAGCAAACACATATTAAACATCTGACACAGGAAAAGGAGAAAGAAACTGAAAATCAAACCTAATCAGATCAGGAGACAAACAGATTCTACAAAGACTCAAACTACTGACAGTCATTAGGACTCAGAATGGCTCTTGTCATATTTTATAAAAAGAACTGAGAGTTGAGCTGCTGTCAGGCTGACAACTTTGTCTCGTCTTGACCTCGACTGTTTTTCAGCTGTTGCTACAGTTTGTTCCTGGTGAAACTCACGCAGGTGAAGTCTGTCAGACACCTCTGAAACCAACACTTACTGCTTGTCACATCTCAAGTTAATGACTCACCTGCCCAGCTGCCTTCATTCTGGGATGTTTTTGAACTTTCCTGTCCACCCCCTGGATGTGTGTGAATGTTTGTGTCGGCCTTTATGTGTCTAATCTGTCAGCGACGGCTCTCAGTAGGAAGGAACTGTCGCACATGGTTCACATTAACGTCATCTTTAATACACATGACAAAACTAAATGCTCTTAACTCCTAATGGAAAACAGCAGTACCTCCCTGAAACACACACACTCTCTCTCACACACACACACACAGAGGAATAAGAGGTTTTACACAGAGAAGGTAAAATTCTGATGCCCAGAAAATCACTGTAAATGTGGCTCTCAACCACAGCCAGTAGGCGTAATAAAAGGCAGATTTTCTGTGGAGACAAGTGGACGGACTAAAGAATCAGCAGAAGTTTAAAGCATTAATAAAAAGGAAATACTGTTCTTTGATTTGAACACAGGATCTGTAGGGGTTAGAAACAGAGAAGACTCCAAATGTCATTATATTACAAGAAAATCTGCATCAATGATGACTGTTGACAACTGCTGAAATATACTGGGACTGAGCTGTTAAAGTTAAAGAAGCTAAATACTAGCTAAAAGCTAAAGGAGCATTACATAAGCTAAAATGAGCAGTACAGTAACTAAAGGCCAAACGGAGCAGTTCACCAGTTAAATGCTAAAATGAGTTGTACACTAGCTAAAGACTAAATGAAGCAATATTTCAGCTAAAAGCTAAAAAGGAGCAGTACAGTAACTAAAGGCTAAAAGGAGCAGTTTACTATATAAATGCTAAAAGGAGTAGTGCAGTCGATAAAGGCTAAAAGGAGCAATATTTCAGCTAAAAGCTAAAAGAAGCAGTTCACTAATGTAGGGGTCACCCCGAGGGGGAATAAACATTTCCTCCTGACTATTTGGAGCTGTACAATGGCTAAAGGCTATAAGGAGCAGTACCGTAGCTAAAGGCTAAAAGGTGCTGTACATTAGCTATGAGCTAAAAGGAGGAGTATCTTAGCTAAAATGAACAGTACAGTAGGTAAAGGCACAGAGGAGTGGTATACTAGCTAAATGAGCTGAATCCCTGCTAAAGGGTAAAACGAGCAGAAAATTAGCTAAAGCTTAAAGAAGCAAAATCCAGAATTTAGAAATATCCGTTAGCTAGTTAAAAGCTAAAAATAACTTAAGAAGACGTAAACAAATAAATTACCTGAAGATGACTTCATAGACAACAATGTTTATGAAATAATTGAAATAATCTCCACGGAGTTCTGTAAACATATTTGAATCAAGTTAAGCGTTAAAAGTATAAATATTAAAAATAAAGATAAAGGTTCTTTCTCCTAAATTAGTTAAACATTTGAATTTACGAGTTGTTAAAACAGCACAAAGTATGAGGAAGTAATGCTGGAAAAATAAAAACAATAGTGTGAACGCTGAAACAGCACTTTTTTTGTTCCATGTGTTTATTGAACTTTTTCACCACTAAAAAGCAAAAATACAGCTGCAGCTTGTTTGCAAAGGCAGAATTTTATTTTTATTTATTTTTGAGTGTATTTATTGTGGACTTCCTGTGTCCCTCAGGTGAATATGCAGAAAAGATCTGGTCCTCTCTGGATAAGTCTGATATTAAAGGTACGTTCATCGTCTGTTAGTCGCACTTTTTGCTCCTTTTGGACACTTTATTTGGACTTTTAGTCAAATCAGTAAAATGTGTTTGACCTTTTTTAAACTTTGTGTGTATTTTCTTGACACAGTGGAGAGGGATTTGGACCTGAGCCTCCTCAACCATCGTCCTCCATCTCTCCTGCCCTCTTCCAACCATTTAGGCCCTTTGGGCGGTCCTGGATCCCTTCCAATCAAAAGCAGCCTGGAGGATGCTCAGACCCCCGCACAGCCTCACGGTCTTCCTCATCCTGCAGGCCAGAACCACCCAAGACCCCCGCTGCGTCCTCAGGCCCCGACCCTTTTGGGCCACGGCGGCTTGTTGCCCCACCAGCTCTCCCCACAGCTGGTACGTCAGCAGCTCGCCATGGCCCACCTCATCAACCAGCAGCTGGCAGTCAGCCGCCTGCTCGCCCACCAGCACCCACCAGGAGTCAACCAGCAGTTCCTCAACCACCCCCCCATCTCGCGGACCTGTAAGGTCTCCGGGGCGGCCACGGACCCCAGCCTCAGCTGCTCAGGAGCCGAAGTCTCCTCTGACATTTACCAGCAGGTCAGGAACGAGCTGAAGCGGGCCAGTGTTTCACAGGCCGTGTTCGCTCGGGTGGCTTTCAACCGCACACAGGTGGGTGGAGTTAAAACTCTGATCTGAATAAATTCACAAGATGTGGTTTTATATTTTTCCTTTCAGGTAACGTTGTGTTTCCTGCAGGGCTTGTTGTCTGAGATCCTCCGGAAGGAGGAGGATCCTCGCTCAGCCTCTCAGTCTCTGCTCGTCAACCTGAAGGCCATGCAGAACTTCCTGAACCTGCCGGAGGCCGAGCGGGATCGCATCTACCAGGAGGAGCGGGAGCGCAGCACCAGCACCAACCACACCCACACCCACACCCACCCCTCCATCACCAGCACCATCAGCACGCAGAGACACACACAGGTACACACACACACTTATCCCACACACGTAGGCCAGGACGAATCCTAACGGAGCGGGACATCAGAGATCAATATTTTTCCACTTGTTTGTGAAGCTTTTTGTTTGAGTCTTTTATACAAGCATTCCTGACACTTACTGTAGGAAATGTTGGACCACAGGAGCCCCAACCCCAGGCTTTTGACTTGAAAATATGTTGCTGTTTGTGACGCAGCTGTGTCGCGCTAACAAATTCTTCAACTTTTACAACTATCCATTCTGTTCTGGTTAAATCTGTCTGCACTTAGATCTTGGTTTTTATGCATTTTATGAAAGTGTTTTTTTCCAGTCCAGCTTGAGACAGCGTTTCTCTCTCTCCCCCGTCCAGACCAAGTGCAGCGTTTCTGGTCCGGAGCTGCAGCTGAAGCTGGAATCGTTGGCCAACATCACGTCGGGGATCTACGAGGAGATCCAGCAGGAGATGAAGAGGGCGAAGGTCTCTCAGGCTCTGTTTGCTAAAGTGGCTGCTAATAAAAGTCAGGTCAGTCACAACAACAACAGAAGTCCAGTTCTCCAGTTTTGACTTTATTCTGTTTGATGACAAGATTGAAATACCAGACTGTGCATGTGGTCCGTGTGAGGGGGGTTCCTGTTCAGGCCTGGACGTGCATTCAAAACAAAGATAAGACAAATAATTCCTGCTGCAGATGCTTTGTGCAGATAAAATGTTTTGGACTTGTCTGAAACATGTTTACAGGCACTAAACCTTTTTGTTATACAGTTCTTTACACAATCAGACAGAACTTCTGCTTTGACTTGATAATGTTTGATGGAGCTGATGAGGTGTGGGGGCGTGTGGGGGGATCTGATTACCCGCTGCGGCGTGCCATCGTGACTGCGTCGTCAGATAAACAATGCGGGCGATGGAGATCAAAGCCCGAGTCATGCTCTGAAGGCTGGTGGTGGTGGGACATCATAAAAGAAAAAACGACTTCAGTGTCTTGCTGCGTCTCTTAGACCTTCATGGAACGGCTCATTTTTTATACACAATTTGAGTTTGCTGTAGATTTACATCATAACTATTATTACTGCTACTTCATGAGATATTATGCTAACAGACAGAAACACAAACCCAGGAGCAAAAAGAAGGCTTGTTTATTGATGTATATTACATCCCTTTATTGTATTTTATCAGTGTTAAAAAAAGTTTGTACCCTAGAATTATATTTATTGTTATTTATCTTCAGTATAAACAGCCTAGAGTAGATCTTTAAAAAATTATGTAATTTTGTTTAAAATGTAGCTCAAAAAGACAAAATCCTTTGAAAACGTTGAGTCATCATCCACCTCTGCCTTTGGCGAAACAGGAAGTCCCATCAGGAACACCGGGAGGACAAAACACATGTAGGATGGATGCAACAACAGAGGGGTGATCATATTAATACCATTAATTTCCAGGCTGAAGGCTGTGTTTAAAAAAAATAAAAATAAAGACAACAGCTGCCAGATTGAGGCTCAGCCTAGCAGAGATAATTCAATCTCCACAAATTCTCACAACTCAGCTCAGTTTTCCTTCTGTTCCCGGGTCTTCTTTGGGAATAACGTTTGTGCTTTTTGTGGTTTTAAAGCTGCGCAATGGAATTTTATTCGTGTCAACCAGTATCCAACGTGTGTAATGGTGCGTGAACGTTTGTGACTACTTAAAAAAAAAAGTATTTTACTATATGACCAAAAAACATGAGCACCACAGAAGTTTTAAAAGCAGATGAATAGATCCCAGAAACAACCAAGATAACACATTTATTATAACTAGCAGATATAAAGTCCAGGATAAATTCTTTATTAGGATCAGCCACTTTGACTTTAGCTGATTTTAATGGTGGAAAGAACCCAAGAAAGGCTACGATAAGAAAACCCCTTTTTATTTCATGCCCAGCTGCAGTTTGGGCTTGTTTGTTTGTTAAACATGAATGAGCTTAAAGCTGTAAAAAAACTTTTTTTATATATAAAAGTCATAATAAGAAGCTTTATTTCTATTAAAATATAATAAAAACAATCAGAAGATGGTAGTGGAAGTATCATGGTCTGGAAGTAAACATTACAGAAGCAATAAATAATCATCAAAAATAAAGAAATGTCCGACTCATCTACAGACTGAACCTCAACACAAAGTCATGAGTCGTTCCTCCACAGAATACTCACACAGTTACTACGTTATTGTATTAAACAGGCAAGTTAAAGCCTTTACCTTAATCTAAAACAAATGTGGGGCTCAGAGGATCACCGAATACTGGTGGTAAATGTTTGAATACTTTTGCCTTTAACAACAACTAATAAAATGTTTTAAACTTTTTTTTTTTTAATTTGTTCCTTATTCGCTTAAACGTACTCTCTGCAATGTGATGAAGACCAGTCAAAAACCATATTAAAATCCAGACTTTTTTTTTCTCACATTCATGGTTAAAGTGAGTCTAAATGAAAAGTCTATGACTGCTTCCAACTCCATTTGTTTGTTTTCCATCAAAAACAGCTGAAATGATAAACTTGTGACAACTATGGAGCAGCCGTTTTTGATGGTGATGAATCTTTACAAACTGAGGCTCAGTTTTTATAAAGTATGCAGATAAAAACATAAACAATAAAGGCACAAGCAATCAAATTACCGTTTTAGAAATAAAGTATTGCAAAAGTCCTGCTTTTCAAACTCTGATCTCTGTCTTTATGGCGATCCACTGCCTACACCTGTCTGAATTGATCCTCTTCGTTTATCCACACAAACTAACCAGCCTAACGTAGACTCAAGGCTCGAGACACGGCTTTCAACAGATTGCTTTGTTTACACTGAGTGCATACCCACATTCCAGAGCTGAATATCAATATATCTGGGGAAACTACTGGAGTAAACCTATTTAAACTGCACCATATGACAGGATAATATTTTGTTATGTTTAATTTTACCGTTTACCATTTAAGGAGTTATCTGCTTATCTAACCCTTTCTATGACTTGAACCAAATTCCAATGATGTTCCTCAAACAAAACCGATGTTATCACCTGTTCAGCTCCGCTCTAAATCAGATATTTGCTGATACCTTACCCTGTTTGTTTTTTTGTTCATCTAACATTGGTAAACACTTTATTTCTGCTTTGTATCAGTTGGCTCTACAGACTCAGTTTGACACATGAAAAGTATTTTAGCAGCAAGAAGCTTATTAGCTGAAAACTGGATTTTATTTTATGACTGAATGATGGTTTCTTCTCCCTCTTATGACTTTCAGGTACTGTTTATCTGATGCATATACTTCTTGTGTTTGAATCTGTTTTTTTTGTACTCCATGTGTAATGTTCACCATTTTGCCAGGACATATTGGAAACTATGTCCAGATTTTTTTAAAGCACCAAAATACAGCATTTAAAATGTCTAAGAACCGATAAATATCTAAATAATCGCTTTTTTCAGCTTAAGAGTCTTTAATGTTGAAAAAAAAAATCAAAGTTGAACTTGCTCAGGTATCAAACTGAACATAAATGAAGCAGATGCTGTTAAATCTGATTTTTTCTGTCGTTGTTCCAGGGTTGGCTATGTGAGCTGCTCAGGTGGAAGGAGAGCCCAAGCCCTGAAAACCGCACCCTGTGGGAGAACCTGTGCACCATCCGAAGGTTCCTGGCCTTACCGCAGGCCGACAGAGACCAGGTCTACGAGGAGGAGTCGAGGCAGCAGCACAACGAACGGCTCCACACAGTCCTGCACATCCCAGAGCCGCAGGTAAAAGTGTTTCTGTGCCGCGCTGGCAGAAAACAATCTCAGCGTATTTCACAAACCTGTGCAATGTTTTTTAAGGGGTAAGAAAAAAGGGAAAAACCAGCATCTGAGAGTCGTCGTAGAAAAGTGCTGGTGTGATCTCACCACCTGCTCCTCCTCTCAGCCTCCCTCCTCGTTGTCATGTTTGTGTCCCATAAGTCATTGAAAATAGAAGTGGTAAATGACCAGCCCACACATTTCCTGCTAAACACTCCTCCATCCCACCCTCTCCCCAAAACCAGCATGTTCCCCCGTCTGGCCCTAACCTCAATATTATTCAGCTACACAGCCTGTAATTATTGAAGCAGAGAAAAAAAAGGAATTGCCATTATCTTTATTTAGGTCCTTTAATTTTGATGGACCACAGATTTATAGTGTTGGATTCCTGTGTTTGGGTGTGCAGGCCACCCCACCCTGTTAATAAGCTCTAGTAGTGTGGTTGTTTGTATGATGAGTTTGGGAGTTTAGCGTGCATGTTGGTGGTTTATGGAAGCTGGTCATTCACACTTCCTCCTGCAGCTCCACTCTGCACAGCAACCAGGGAGACGAAAAATTAACAGCTGGATGATGTTTACGCTCACTTTATTTTGACTGGATGGAAACATGCAGGGGCATGACAAAGAGGGAGGCCAGGAGGGGCAGAGACCACCTGTAGAAATGAGCTGACCCCTCCCTCCATTAGTTCAACGTGGCCAAACCGTCTTATTCTCCTGAATGCTAAACTTTTGTTTCAAAATTACAAATGTGCATTGATGCACACTTTTCATTCTTCCCTAACAGAATGTCAGGAACATAAAAAACGTGTTTAAAATAAAAACTGTCCGAGCTACAACAGATTTAAGGTCTTGGCCACACAGAAATGCAGCTTTCCAAAACATTTGTTATTCCTAAATATGCTCTTGTAAATACAACACTGTGGAGAGAAATGTCTTCATCCACACGAAAACAAAGGGAAACGACCCAAATCTTTGTAGTAACCATGCCAGACCTGTATGTAGCGCCGTAAAAATACCCTAAAAACATGGAAGGAGGTGGAGCAGGAACATAGAGCAGGAAGCCATCAGGTGGTAGGTTAGATTAGAGGCGGGGCAATGACTTTACTGTTTTACAGTGGTGGGCACTAGTCCTCTAAAGTGCTATGGCACTGATTGAGGATATAAATTTCTTGTTTGTGCTGTAGGGCTTTTATTAAATTTTCTGAACTGTGTGCAAATTTGTGCCTTATAAATTAAAAAATTCAGAAGTGCTAAATAAATGAATTCATTAATTATTGATCATCACTGTCTTTAACAGCGGAGGGAGAAAGCCGTCTCCAGTCAACACAATGCAGACCCATTGTAACTGAACAGCACCCCCTCTGACAGTAGTTTGTTCTCAGAGGCTATATACTCTAAAGCAGGCAGTAAACTGCATACGAACTGTCGAAATCCTGCTGAACTGTCGCGTTTTCATGATGAAATTTGCATCATTCCATTCGCATTGTCGACATTTTCGGCACTTCTTGTCGCGACCCGCGGGTCAAACTTTTTGCCCCCCTCCAAATAAGAACACAAGAACTTTATTGTGTGATTGGTCAGAAGTTTGTGGGAGTGTTTGTGCTGAAAGCGCCAATCACTCCAAAAAAAAACAAAAAACGACTCGCTTCCAGAGCCGACTGCTGTACCAGGAAGCAGCAGTTTGTAAAGAGAGTCAAACGGCCAAAAACTCATAAAAGGGGATAAAACAGACGTTTTTCACGGTGGAATCTGACTGATAAAAACTTTTTTGGATTAAAGTCGAGTGACAAGTCTCTGACTTTTTCTCCCAGCATTGTGGACTTCAGCAGGATGAAATCCCATGCAGTGACATATGCTGCAGCAGGAGGGGTTTCCCAGGAGCTCGGCGCGGGGTGTTTCATCAGGGAGCTATGGTGTGTGTGTGTGCAAACAAACGCTGAACAACCACATGACGGCGCGTCGTCCGGTCGGCTGCCGAGCAATTATACTGCCAGCTTAACTGACTGACCTTCTGGGTCACAGTTTTCATTTAAGAGACAATTCCTACAATTCTCTGCATTTACATGGCAGGAAGCAATTGGAGCTACGTCACTGGGCCACACTCCCAGTCTCAGCTCTTCTCCACCGGCGCGCCTGTTGTGGTTCTGATCAGTTCGGCTTTAGGGTTCGAATGTGTCTTTAGGTTCCAAACAGACAGAACCACGTTCAGCCACGCAGTTTGTACCTCCTCTCCGATGGTTCAGGGTAGAAGCGAGTACAGCACGCTTATGATTTTGACGTCAGCTGAAAGCTGCTCAATGATTAACTCTTAGATTGATTGACAGAGGAAAGGCGTTACTTGTGCTTTCTCCTGGAGAGAACCTTGGGAAAGGCAGAACTTGTAAACACTTCCTGGAGAGAAGTGATCGGGATGAAGCCGAGCAGTTATCAGAACAAACTGACCACCCACGGTCACACAAGCATTTATAAACAGCACTGCGGCAATAAATAAAATAAAAATCGAATTGTAAAACCACAAAGGTTTTTTTTGTTCGTTTGTTTAAACACAACAGCTCTGTGGACGGTCCGCCCATAATCATGCACACATAGTGAGGGACTCACACACCTGAGCAGAACCAAACAGACCTGAACCAGAGTAGAAGCATGCTCGTGCAGACAGGGCGGTAACTGCAGTCATAACATAAGCAAAGATGAGTTTAAATTCAGTCATTAATACTTTTGTCAGATTCTAGTTTTTTCTGTGATCATTGTGGGTTTTTCTTTCACTAAATGAGGGAAACCAACAATTTTGTCCATGTGTGTGTAATATCAAAATGTGAGTCTTTGTCTCCCACATTGAGTTTTTTGTCAAATTGCCTGAATACGACATCAGTACAAAAACAACAACCCAAATTCTGTTTTAACTTTTCATTTTTGGTGTGCCGCCCTCAAGATTGTCAGTGGCCACCGACTGGCCCCCTGCTAAATCTGCCCCTGTAAACGCTTCAAACATATCCAATGGTTAAAGCTTTAAAGAGCCACAGGAATGTTCCAGGTTAGAAGATAAATATACAAATGCACAGAGCTAATAAACAGGTGACAAAGTGCAGAATGGTTAGAGGAGTTGTAACCAGTGGGTTGCTGGTTTAATTCCCCGTTCCATCCGTCCTAATTGCTGTGTCCTTGAGCAAGACACTTCTCCCAGCTGGTGGTGGTCAGAGGGTCCGGTGGCGCTGGTGCATAACAACCCCGCTTCTGTTGGTGTGCTCCATGGCAGCTGTGGCTACCATCTAGCTCATCATCATCACTGTGTGAATGAGTGAAGTGTCCTAATTTATTTATTTATTGATTGATTGATGCTGTAATATGAAATATGTGCTTTTCTATTAAAATTTTATCTAGAATTGTATTTTTTTCAGAACCTGCAGATTATATTTCATGTAGCAATATGCACATTTTAAACTAAACAGTATGTGTAAATGTTTTTTTTTCTGTGTTTAAAGTTTTGTACAAATAAAAAAATTACTACTATTTAAGGATTTTCTGTAAAATATGAGCATCTGACAAAATTTCAAAGCATTTAAACATTGTAAAATTGCAAAGGCTGCACTTTACTATTAGAGGATAAGCAGTATTATTTGATAGAGGTTCTAAATAATTTTAATAAGATCTGTTCAGAGAAGTTTAGTTAATCTCTTGTAAAAACTCAGAGTTCATTTTAAGTTTTTAGTGTTTTAAAAGTCTTTTTCTACATGCTCTAAGTGGAATATTTAAACAAAAAACTATTTGTACCTACTTTCTTTTTTACAGCCCCTCCACAGACCACCCCTCCCCGCTCTAACAGCTCCATCCCCCATACATGAAGACCCACAGCCGGTTCCGCTACTGCCGGTTCTGCAGAGCTCAGAGGACGGGTTGCAGCGCGGGTTGAGTCCAGGCCTCGGAGGTGGAGGGACAAAGAAGGCTAGGTCACGGACAAAGATTTCCTTGGAGGCTTTGGGGATCCTGCAGAGCTTCATCGGAGACGTGGGACTCTACCCGGACCAGGAGGCCATCCACACCCTGTCAGCCCAGCTGGACCTGCCCAAACACACCATTGTCAAGTTCTTTCAGAACCAGCGCTACAACGTCAAGCACCACAGTCAGTCCAGAGAGTCCATCCCCGACGAGGACGACGGCGAGAGCTCGAGTCCCAGCGAGGAGGGGGTGTGCACGGTCCAGAGCAGGGCGGAGGAGGGTCTCTCCGCATCGGAGGAGTCCAGCGAGGACGGCAGAGGCTCAGTGGAGGTTTTCAGAACACAAAGAGAGGAACAAGAAGAAGAAGAAGAGGTGGAGATGGAGATGGAGGTAGAGAAGGAAGAAGGGGATGATGGGAAAACCTCAGGGCCGGCCACTTCCTCTCTGTCCCCGTACAGCAGCGTGGACAGTCCCCACTCAGCCGAGCAGCAGAGATAACAGCCGAAGAAGCGGCGAGGGGGTTTAGATCAAACATCAAACTGTGATGAAGAACCACACATTTCTGTCTGCACCACTTCACCAGAGCTGCTGATCAGAGCTCCCTAATATCTGAACAACTGTGGAAAAATATTTATATCTGAACCTGCAGGTAGTTTAACTACCTGCTCATGTGGCCCCCAGAAGTGTTGGGATGCTCATCAAGGCCCAACTAAAATTAATAATAAAAAACAATAATTTTTAGCTTTATTCCTGTAAATTTGTGGCCGAGTTGAGAAACAAAACCTAAATGTATGGGATAAATCTTGTGCCATCAGGAACTGAATTTGAATTATTCAGATTGAATCTGAATGTACATAATTTGAAATT
>JAUBOC010000097.1:10292961-10303267 GCA_032275365.1 Anablepsoides cearensis | reverse complement strand
GCAGTTCTGAAGGCAAAAGGGGGTCCAACCCGTTACTAGCATGGTGTACCTAATAAAGTGGCCGGTGAGTGTAGTAGTTCAGTGCAGGTGGAGGAAAGACAAAAACGTGGAGAAGAGTTTGTGGTTTCTCAGTGAGAGTTTGATCCTTTTTTCATACATCTTTTTTATGTACATGCAACCAAAGTGATTTCAACTTAAAAAAGAGATTGCAGTGAAATACATCTGGATTATTGCCAGCAGGTTTAGCAGATCGGAATACTTTTGTTGTTAAAAATCAAACCAAGAAATTTTTTTTCCCCCTAACCAATCAACCACTGAAATGCATTTGTAAATAAAAATCTGTAGCTATATTCTAACAAAGTGCAAAATTCAAAATTTTGAATGCATTTCTTGATTTTAACTAGTCTTACACATCCTCTCAGGTTTACACAAAAAAGTGGCACATAAGGTGTAATATTCATTAAAATGTAAAGGCAGGACGCAACACATTAAAAGTGTTAATATGCTAATTTATTCATTAAATTTATATTTCTTGTTTTAAAAGATAATATATACATATATTTTATAATGTTATTCATTGCAAGATGGGCGACTTAGTTTTCAAAACATCAGAATTTGGGAGAAGTTCTGATAAGCTGTAAATATGAACAGCTGCATGGTTTTTATATAATGAAGCTGTTTTATAATTAGTAGTCATATTTCTGACTCAGTCTTTGCTGTCATGAAATAAACCAACCTTCTTTCAACAGCACAAAGCAAACAGATACTTGAAAGTATGTTTTATTATTTTGGTTCTAGGGTTTCTCGGGAGATACAGGTCCCACTCAGCACATGTCCATGATGCGTCTGATGGAGCTGATTCTCATGACGTTGCTCGTTCCCATGTCCCGGAGGTTCCTGTACTCTCCTGGTCTCACGTACATCAACCGGCCTCTGTAGTTGGGCTGCTCGAACATCAGCCAGTGGCCATCCATCACGTTGCAGGACTGGCAGTCAGACATGTAAAACCGGTCCTGGAGAGACTCGCAGTCGTCCAACAGCTCGTGCATCTGGCCTCCGAAGTTCTCCCTCTCGTAGATCCTCATCCTGAACTGACCCCGGTGCTGGAGGAGGAAGATAAGACTTGATGGCACAACCTCGTTTTTATTTACTTCTTTTATTCATGAGCATGAATGGCTTTGTTTTGTCAATCAATTCAACAAACAGAACGTCTTACCGTTGGAATCACACGACAGGAGCGAACGGTGTCCATCATGGCCATGCCCATCATGCCCGTCATGCTTCCGGTGTACTGGAAATCATTGTACTCGCCTCTCCTCAGAAAGACCTGGTTCCCCATGTAGTTGGGCCTGTCGTACACCATGAAGCACCCGTTCTCAACCCTGCAGGAGTTGCAGCGGTTCAGGTGCATGTGGATGTCGGAGCAGTCACTGCTGCATTCATAGGAGCGTCCCTGGAAGTTCTTCTCCTCATAGAAAATGATCTGCAGCAAAGACACAAGAGAAAGAAGTGAGTCGGTGCTTCCTGTGTGCACAGGGAGGCTTTTATGTTTGTATGGATCTTCATCTTAAACCCCAATCCATACGACTTTAAGTCCTACTGAAACACATATATTACCCTGCCCATGGTGATGGATTGTCGTTTTTTCCAAATGATGCCAACCACTGTTGCTTTTATACCAAACGTCAGCCGCAGGGCACCTAGCTCACCTTTTGTTTCAAATATCATGACTCATCATCAGGTTCACGTGGCCCTTTTATTGATTTCTTTTTTTGTTTGTTTTTACATGCAACTCAGTAGTTATTATTGAATGTTCACTGCAGTTCAGAGAGGTCATGCTTGGTTACAAAAAAAGGTAAATATTCATCTTGTGTTTTATTATTTATCACATTTTTATTGTCCTATCACAGAATGCTGTTCGGTTTTTATAGCTTAGATGTGCTCTCATCACATTCATGCTCCTTTTTTAACATAATAGTTAGTTTTGCAGAGGAAAACAAATATTAGTTGAAATAAATAGTTGACGTTGCTGGAAACGAGTATAAAACCCAATATTCAATTGACAATAACCAGAGTACGGCAGATTCCGGCCTACAGTAACGTCTGCAGCCCTATAGTGCTGCTCTGAATATAGAGTGATGACTCAAAGGTTTCAGCACAAGCCATGTGGAAATACTACAGCTGTGCCCTGTATAAAAAGGGAAAAGGGTCGATGTTGATGCTGTACATCTGAGATTAGCTCACAAAAATCATGACCATGGGGAGGGTAAGTGAAGCTTTAGAAACAGCAGAGGAATATTAACATTAAAAAAAATTCCCAGTGAAAATTCATTGACTACTTGTCCCGGTGGCAGATGTCAATATGTTTGAGGAATTTGAGGTCTGGTTTTTGTCGCCTCCTGCAGATCATATTCTATGAGGAGAGGAACTTCCAGGGCCGGTCCTACGAGACCAGCAGCGACTGCCCGGAGCTGACCTCCTACCTGAGCAGGTGCAACTCCTGCAGGGTGGAGAGCGGCCTCTTCATGGTCTACGAGAAGCCCAATTTTATTGGCCATCAGACTCTGGTGAGACGGGGCGAGTACCCTGACAACCAGCGTCTGATGGGAATGAGCACCAGCGACTGTATCCGATCCTGTCGAATGATCCCGATGGTACGTGGTAGAGTTTGCCACAAACGGTGGTGCACCCGAGATTATAGATTATTTATGTAATTTTACCCAATATTTCAGTTCAGCTTTGTAAGTTTTTTAAAAAGAAAAGAGCAAAGAGCTTGCAGGACCTGGTTTACCAGGCTAGAGATTTCTATCTGGAATCTCTCACAACTTATGATCCACTTGTCTACAAACCTCTGCATCTGAAATCAGCAAGCACCTAATGGCAGGAAGATAACACTCACTTCAGCAATATCACATTATTTTAACATCTAGATGAGTTTTGAATGATCTTTTAGCTTTACTTCTCAGAGCTCCTTTGTTTAGTTATAAGCAACGTTCAAAATGAATGAAGAATTCACCATATTCCTCAGCTTTAGTCTACCCAAACTGTATATTAGCATGTTATTTATAGATTCACAATCTAACTCTCTGCAGCACCGAGGGCTTTTCCGAATGAGGATATACGAGAGGGAGAATTTCGGGGGCCAGATGCACGAGCTGCTGGACGACTGCGACAACATGATGGACCGCTTCCGAATGTCCGAGTGCCAGTCCTGCAACGTGATGGACGGCCACTGGCTGATGTTCGAGCAGCCCAACTACAGAGGCAGGATGGTTTACCTGAGGCCAGGGGAGTACAGGAACCTCAGGGAGATGGGGATGAGCAACCTGACGAGGTTCAGCTCCATCAGACGTATCATGGATTCCTGTTAGCTCTGAGTCTGAATGTACCAGGCGGGAAATAATAAAGCAAGATGAAATGTAAATGTCTCTTGGTTCTGATTTTCATTCTGGGTGGAAACTGGTGAAACATTTTGATTGCTTCTTTAATTCTCAAGTCATTTTAAGGTAGAGTTTCTTGCTTATTGGTTCTTCTATGATAGGTCTGGATTTATTTGTCCACATTGAGACAATAAGATTTGTAACAGTCACTGATTGTAAATCCATAACTTTTATTTATTTATTTTTTTAAGCTAATATTCAATGTTTTTTTAGTGAAATTCTACAAGTTTATACTTAACCAGAAAACTATAAATAACCAGAGGGGAAGTATTAAAAAATAATATAATCCACTTATTCTTAATGTTACTTTGCTTTGTCTACTCTGCGTCTGACAAGTTCAGCAACTTCAAGAGTGCCTTATATGAATGTTTTATATCAGAGAGTAAATGTTCAAGATGAGAGTCGATGACAGACTTGTTTAGCTTCCCTTTAACATTTGGGTGTTTATGTAGACTTTCTTGGCCAACTGTAAGTTGTACATCCTCAACCATCAGGCAAATTACTCATACCACAGGTCATTTGGTATCAGGCCGCACAGAAAGTCTAAAAAATCTATATAAATGTTTTGATTTACATACGTCTGTATGGTATCTATTTTGAGAAATTACCAAACCTATAAGCTAAACCAAGTGAAAATTATATTTAAAAAGGATTTCTGTAGAACGTTTTCTCCCCACAAATGCTTGGGAAAGTTTGGGAGATGACACTTTAATATATTTACATACATTTTTATATGTATTTCTTGTGTACTTTTGCAGTATTTTGGGGCTGATTTTATATGCACATCCATAAATTCACTGTTAGACATTAAATACCTTTTAAATTTGAGCTGGAACCATCTCTATTCTGACTACACAGCTGGTCACTGGTTCAGCTTTTGCTTTAAACTTGAGATATGAAGTTCATAAGGAACTTGTTTATCAAAACAATAGTTTTAATCAATGTGATTCAAACCCTACAACCCCCTGATAAACAATACAATAAGTGTTACACAAAAGCAACAGCTGCTAAAAAAACATGTTGCCATATTCTGGCCTTTCCACATTGTTCTTCATCTAAATTCTAGACACATTTGTACATTTCCACCACACTAATGAAATTATTACATAAATAAATGTACCTGTTGAGCTGTAAATGCACTTTTTAACTCTGCAAAACAAACTTTTAGAATCATAGCATAAAAGAATTATTTTGTACATCATAATCACTACATTAAAAAGCCACCAGGCTTCTAGTTTTATACCAGTTCAGGATGTGAAGTTTTTTGACACCGACACAAAGATGAAACAAAGGTTTTACTGTACAATAATCAATCAGCTAGCTGGGACCCTCTGCCTTTTACTGTTCCAGCATGCGTTTGATAGCAAGTCATCATCAGGCTCCAACAAAGGCAAATCAAACAACACGAGGCTATTCTGCTGATATTTAAATCTGCCTCATTTGAGTATCAAAGACTTTTGCCACACTCTGCACATTTTGTTTACGGATAAATACTTTGATGGAGCTGCAGCGAAGAATGAGGTCTGCAGTGCGTCCAAATGGGAAAGGTATAGCTCAAGCTTTTCTACAGTTAGAAAATAATGTGCGTTTATTAAAGGCTCGCTCATGTTTCTTCCCACAGATCACTTTTTTCGAAGAGAAGAAGTTCCAGGGCCGCTGCTACAACTGCAGCAGCGAGTGCGCCGACCTGCACACGCACTTCAGCCGCTGCAACTCCATCCGGGTGGAGAGCGGCGTGTGGGTCATCTACGAGAGGCCCAACTACAAGGGCTTCCAGTACGTCCTCACCCCGGGGGAGTACGCCGACAGCCAGCAGTGGATGGCCTTCAGCGACAGCGTCAAGTCCTGCCGAGGCGTGAAGAATGTAGGCTCTGCTCAGACTTCGAAGCTTGCAGATTGTTTTTGAAAAAAGCTGTCAAATGATGACAAAGTGATAAAAGCTGCCAGGACTAATAGGACTTTTTGAAAGCTGCCTTGAACATCTGTTTGTTTGCAGGTTTATGGCAGTGCTTGTAAACTGAGGCTCTACGAGAGGCCAGACTTCGGCGGTCAGATGGTGGAGTGCTCCGACGACTGTTCTTCAGTCTTTGATACCTACAAGATGCGGGAGGCCTACTCCTGCGTGGTAACAGATGGCGCCTGGGTCTTGTATGACCTCCCCAACTACAGGGGGCACCAGTACCTCCTGGAGCGGGGTGAATACCGGCAACACAGCGACTGGGGGGCCTCCTCTCCTGGTGTTGGTTCCCTCCGCAGGATCACAGAGTTTTAACTGTAAAGAGATGCAGGACCATTTCTAGATGCCTGGCCTTTACAACCAATAAACATGAAGCAAACCCTGTGACTTGTGTGGTGTTGTTATACATCATCTCAACCAAAATTCATTTTATTTGAACCTACAAAAGTTTCATACTGTATGCTGTTGCTGACCCTCATTTAATTCTAGGGTTTTACATAAAACAATCTGATCTATTCCAGGTTCTAACATGATTCAAATGTAACCTGAAGTGTACCAAAACTCACAACAGATTCAATTGTGTCATTATTTAATAAACAAGAAATAAAAGGAAAAGCTGTGTGAAAAACAAATTCCATCCCTCAGTTCAGCAGCTTGTAGAACTTTAGCACCAATAATAGTGATTTTCTGTGTGACCTTATCAATCAGGACCTTTGCCCCACTCTTTATATAACATGGCTTCTGTTCAGTGAAGTCTGCAGATGTTTGTTTCTTCTCAGCTCTCTGAGGGTCCTGCCACAACATTACAATCAGGGTGAGGTCTGGACCATTACAGAAACATAATTCTTTAGCTGTCCTGTTGTCCTGTTGTAGACTCCTTCGGTCTGTAAAATCTTTTTGTCTGCAGAGTTCTTGGTCGATTCAATGACTGCAAACCATTACCCCTCCACCACCATGCTTGACAGTTAGTCTGAGTTGTTTATGCTGATTTTTTTAATCAAATATAGTGCCGTGTAAACATCTCTACTTTGGTCTTATCCCTCCAGAAGTCTTGTGGTTTATTCAGATTCAAATTTCCAAACTCAAGTTAGTTAATCATGTTTTTTTGTTGTTGTTGTTTGTTTTGAGTTATTTTGTTTGTTTTTTAAGAGACAGGTAAGGCTTTCTCCTGCAGCCCTTCCAAACAAGCCACACTTGTTTTTTTTTAATTGTCAGTGAACTTTCTCAGTTATCCAGGCCATGATTATTCCAGAAAAATGTTAAAAAAACAAAACAAAAGGACTTCTATTCTGAAACTGAAGACGTTATGCTTCCCATCCAGGAAGCTTTCTCAATTCAAAAAGCTCGGAGCTCCAGAAATGTTTTAATTGAAAAAGCTTTCTAGACGGGAAGTGGAATGTCTTCAGCTTCAGAATAGAAGTCCTTTTGTTTTGTTTTTTTTCTAATTGTCCCATCATGAACTTTACACCTTTCACTGAGCTCTGTAAAGTCTGCGGAGGAGCTCTTGGATTCTTTTCCAATTTATTTGAGGATTGCTCGGTCTGACTTTTAGGGAGACACTGCTGGGACATCCGTTTTTGGGAAGATTAACAGCTGTCCTAAATGTTTCTACTTGTCAATGATCTCTGTAGAAAGGTGAACTCTGGAAAGTGAGGTCATCTCTGATGTCTTTACTTTTAGCAGAACTTACAGGTATTTTGTCTTGTGTGTTTAATTGAAAAATCCTATTCATAAAAACAGGGAAACACAAAGAGATCACTCTCGACTTCTATCACATCAAATTCTAGCTCAATATTTATCAAACTTACTGAGGTATAGCCTGTTTTATGTTCACTAATGTTGACCAGCTGTGTCGGACATCTTGATTTAGGGTTAATCAGCTGTAGGATGTCCAAGGATCACTTTTGGGAGTTCCAGAGATATTTTGCTAATAAACTCACAGACATGGGCAGAAACATTGTTGCCCTTTAAGCCTTTGGCAGCTGTGGAGAATAAGCGTTTAAACTTGTTTGATTTTTAAATTGTCCTGCAGGATAAAATACCACACTGCAGTACAGTTTCTGGTGCCTTCCTGCCAGGTCACTGACTCAGCTCTAAATGCTCCGTTTCGACCCAAACGTCCTGCAGTGCCCCCATTTCTGTCAGCAAGCCAGTTGTGCCCTCCACTTTGCATTTGCTTTGTCTGGGGAACAATGTGATCAGCCTGGATAAATATTTGAATCGCTGATTGAAGAATGCAGCTCAAACAAGGCGAACCATGTGCTTAGTCTAATTGTTCTAGTTCTGTATAAAGAGAAAACTGGAGGTGTCTGCTTTATTGTTGTTTTAAACCCTGAAACCTGTTGACTATGGAGAAGGTACTCACCACTTTATGTTTCATACGTTTGTGCACATTGATGGACAATTTACCAAAATGCTTCTGTTTTCCAGATCATTTTCTACGAGGACAGGAACTTCCAGGGTCGATACCATGAGTGCGTCAATGACTCCAGTGAGATGCACACATACATCAGCCGCTGCAAATCCATCAAAGTGCTGGGAGGATTCTGGGTAGTCTACGAGAGACCAAATTACATTGGCCACCAGTATGTGCTGAGTCCAGGAGAGTATCCGGACTACCAGTACTGGCTGGGCATCAACGACGCCATCAGGTCTTGTCGCATCATACGACAAGTAGGTTCAACAAAAACGATCAATGTTTTAGTTTGCTACTGCTCAATTTTGCGCCATAGATGCTTTTTTTCTAAGAAAACAAACTCAAGAACAAAGTTGAATTTGCTTCAGATTTAAAATGTTATTTTCTTTTAGGTGGGGAGCTCGTGGAGAATGACCATTTGGGAGAAGCCGAACTACGAGGGCGAATCCTTGGAGCTGACGGAAAACACGCCGACCTTCCTCGAGCTCTGGCAGAACCGAGACGTCCACTCCTGCAAAGTGCTGGAAGGAGCCTGGATCTTCTATGAGCATCCCAACTACAGGGGGCGCCAGATGCTGCTGGAGAAGGGCGAGTACAGGCGGTACTCCGAGTGGGGGGGCCGGGATCCCACTGTCGGATCCATCCGCCGAGTTAAAGGCTAAAGCGGTTTGAAGACGAGATGTTTCTGAAACCCATCTATGAAAATAAATTCAAGATGCAAAAAATAAGAATCTGTGTGATTATCTTTCTTTTAACCTAAAGTTTTAAGATCAGAGATTTTTTAAGACGCAACAACAGCTCAGACTAGCCTTTAGCTTTTCAGTCTAGTCAGAAGTAAAATCTTATTTGTCTAAACTCAGGACTTTTAAAGATTTATCTACAACAGAAAAATCTTTATGAGACTCTTTATTTAACATTTCCATGAAAGCCAACTAAAAGATCTACTTCTTTAATTGTGTAAATGATTCAGCTCTTTTCACTAGTTTTCTGCTACTTTTAGCCAGCTGTTTGATACTTTTAACTTTTTAGTCAGCATTTTGTTACATTTAGCTTTTATTTTGCTAGTTTTTGCTTTTGGCTAGCATTTTCATACTTTTATCCATTGCTGCATTTTTATTTATTTTTAAGCTTTTACCGAATGTTCTGCTTCAAAACAAACAAATATTACAATTTCAAATAGTTTTCCCTAAAGAAAGTAATCTTGTTCCAGTGTTTTTTTCCCCCACCAACAGTCACTTATACTTAACAATAAACTGACTGGGACATTTATGAAAAGTTTATCAGGTCTAGTATTTTCAAGCTAAATATTTATTGAGCACATTGACATAACCAAGAGTGAAAAGAGTAAAATCCACAAATCATGAAGGCTGGACAGGTTAGGCTTACAGGATCATGAATGAAGCAGCATTAAAAAAAATAAAATAAAAAGATTTTGCATGACAGTGAATAATCTAACATCTTAACTGAGTTTATTTCCAGATTTTATCTGTTGTTCAGTCCAAATCAGTTTTTTTATAACAGCCGAAACAATTGCAGGATCAGCTGTTAATGCTGAGCTCATTTAAATGACAGTCAGTGTGCTGGTGGTGCATTTCATCAGCCTTTATATAAAGCTGGAGCATCAGGGATGTGCTGGAGCAGCGGGAGGCCTTAATTTGATTTGTTTTGGAGGAACATCACAGAGTCATGGAGCGCACGGGGAAGGTGAGGACATTTATTTTCTGTTTGTAAACTCAATCACCCCTCCTAAATTAATTAAATGTCCAAATTATTTTTATTATTTTAATTTGATTTATGATTAATGGTGGTCGCTCCTTGGTTGTCTTGTTAGCAAGATCTTTGTTTAAAACATTGGCATTTTTTGTTTAAGTTGACTCTGTTTGTCTGTTAGCATAATATCTCATAAACCTTAGCGGACTTGATGAAACTATCAGTGGATGTGGGATGATGTAGGTCTACAACTGATCAACTTTTGGTGTCAGTTCCATTCAAGATGGCTGCCACAGTCAATTTATAGACATTGAGCCAATTTCCTTTGCTGGTAGTAGCTGACAGTCATCCTCTAAAAATACTCTGAATGATAAGAGAAAAATCGTTTTTAGTTGACTTTAGGTTGGATAGAGTCTTAAAACAAGCAACCTGGTCTGAGTCCAAACGTTTAGTTGTATTTTCCAGTCTCTCGTTTATTGTTGGTCAAAAGTTGTCTGTAAAACTCAGTGGAAGTCAGGAAAACAACAGTTTGTGTCAAATTACATACTATAAATAATATATTTTAAAGCTGGAATATGTATACATATATTTATAAACAGAGTTGCACATAAGCGGTGCGCAGGTGCGCATGCGCGATTAAAAGAGGAAAATGCGCACCAGATGGAATGTCATAAAGCTCACTTGCGTACCTAAGATTGTATCTGACTGTGCAGCAACAGCCAGCAGGGTCGCAAATGCGACCTGATTTCTTAAAAACAAACAAACCAAAATAAAAAGTCCAGC
>JAUBOC010000097.1:10263421-10274746 GCA_032275365.1 Anablepsoides cearensis | reverse complement strand
AGAGAGTGCAACCTCCGCCAGGCCAATATCATCCTCCAATAGAGTTAATTAGTAAAAGGAGAGATGGAAACATTTGCAGAAAAAAGAAAAAAAAGTCAGAGACTCGTCACCTGACATTATTCATCCACAACTGGTCCTGCATTAAGCTCCAATGTTTTCATCAATCAGATTCCACAAATGTTTTATGCCACAGGGGATAAAACATTTGTTTTATCCCCTTTTATAAGTTTTTATGGTTTGACCATCTTCATTGCTGCTTCCTCATAAAGTCCGCTCTGCTTTTTTTTTAAGCGAGTGGTTGAAGCATCTGAGTGCTTTCAGCATAAACAAAGACTCCTAACTCCTGAGCAATCACACAATAAAGTTTCCTCTGGCGGAGGTAATAATGAGCTTAGATCCTGTTCAGTTGACAAGTGTGCACAAATTGTTGCTGTTGTAGGTTTATGTTTCTTTGACATATTTAATGTGAAAGTCATTTCTAAAACTAACTTTATTAATGTGAAATTCTATGATTTACACATAAATGTTTTTTATCTTGGTAAATACCCTTTTAAATACTTTGCAAAATCAATTTAATGTTCTACTGAACCACAGCTATTTGTTTTATTAGTAAAAGTGAAATAACAGCCATTATTTTTTTATTTCTTTAGTTATTTGTTAAATTATTTCTTAGTCACTTTATCACAGTTAACAAAAAAATATTGAAATTAATCGTGATCGGAAGATATGAAAAAATTAATCGTGATCATTTTTTTGCCATATCGCCCAGCCCACTTCATATTCAGGAAAATTGGCATAAAACACAATTTAGCCCATTTTGTCACATAACTGGCATGTTTTCCATTGAGTTTGGCTCAGCTAAAGTGAAACAGGAAGTGACATCAGAGGGGAACTCTTTAAGAAAGAAGACTCCCTGGTCTTTGTTTATTAAAACAATATTATTTGAACTTTGACTTTTCTTCATCTCTCTCTCTCTCTTATAGGGACTAAAATTATCTAAAGAAACATCAGAAAATTCCCTGCTGTCTGTGTTGTTAGCTGTTGTAGCAATGCTCTGTTTATATGCAGAAATTCCCCTTTGACATCACTTCCTGTTACTTCACATGCAAATATCTAAACAACTGTTCATCTTAGCGACGTGAAATTGCTTTTGCAATATGTTATCATTGTTATCTTTTCAAAAGTGCAAAACATTTAATGTCACAGGCACTTTAAAATTCCAACAAATGTTTTATGTCTTCATTTGCTTGGAAAAGCTGCACAGCAAAAGTAAGGCACATATTTCAGTCTTCATAGTTGCTCACTCAAACCACTGTATATCATTATGTGACAAGTAACTGACTGCATTTGCCAAAGCTCTACAAAGCTGATAACTGAGTAAAAGGCTGTTTTTATTCTTTTCTATAATGCAACACATAACTGAGGGTAAGAGTGTGAATTTTAATAGTCTCATTTAACTCTTTAATTAGCCAAAGTGACTTTTACCAACCCTTGCTTGTTAGACCCCAACAGTGGAGATTTCCCAGCAGACCTCTCCATTACTGTGAACTTCTCCTGGCTCTTGTACCACTCCAATCGACTCGGCCCAGTATGACTTCCAGCTCTCAGGACAAAATATCTTATGTGGTTCTGCTCCAACTTCCCCAGATACCCTCCTTTCACCACATCAACCTGTGGCCTTGAGGTTGTCATCAAAGCACCAGCCAGAGGAGCCAGAGGGACAGAGGACCGGCTGGTACAGAACAGCTCCTCATAAAGACGACATGAAGGGGGTTCTTTCGACTGCATATCAGCTTGATGATCACCAGCATCATCATCATCATCATCCTCCTCCTCACAGCGATGACCACTCCAAGAAGGCAGAAGGGCAGATTCAGCTGGCAGCCATGTTGGAGTGTGGTGGCAATGGTGGGACAACTGAGGTGAACAAGGAGGTACAATTCTTGTTTGGTTGGTGCAACTATCTTGTCCTTCAGCCATTTTACTTAGGACAGGTTGAAAATCTGTAATAATAACACAAACAAAAAATTACAAATGTTAGATGGGAAGATGTTTTTGAAGTGCAACTATCTTTTTGCAATGTTTTAGTGGACAGAATCAGATCCCCAACTATTTCATAAATAGTAAATTATCAACTAGGTCTTTAGGTTTAATTTAAGCCAAAATATGGTCAAATAAAGTGTTACGCTAATGTCAATAAAGTCAAAAATATTCAACTTGAAGAATGTATCGCATTTGATTTTGGCAAAAACTGTCCTGTTCAGATGAATGAGAGAATTAAAAGAAAAAAAATCACAAGACAAGAGGATCATTAAATAAATAAAATAAACTTTGAATGAACGCAAATGTTTGGACTCTAAGAAGATAAACAACCAGGTATCAGCTCCACTGAAATGTGAAATAAACTATTTGTTTTTAAAAGATTTGCGTGAACAAGTAATTTTAGCATATAAATTAACTGTGTGTGGTGGACTGTGAAGCTTATAGAAAACAACTACGACATTTAGAACAATAAAACACCATATTTCTAGAATCCACACGATTAGTATTGCCCAGAATTGAGAAATAGTTAGAAATCATTACAAAACAGATGTCTGAATTATTTTAATATCTAAATCGTTACAAAAACAGTTTTGAGTTTAAGTCAAGTTCGCCTTTTGTTTGGCGTTAGTTAGGTTAACTAAAACGTCAAAAATAGCCTAGCCGCGTTTTTTCGACACTAAAAATAAAACATATCTTAATAAAACTTACCAGAGTGGCAGAGCCAAACATGATATTTAAATATATCCACTGGGTCGTCTGTTCAGAGGTTTTACTGTCAGACTAAACACAAACTGTCAAGTTGCAAAGATTTTGCGTTGCGTTGCCATCTTCACAGGTGTCGACAAACAGCCAATCAGTGTGGCCTTCAGGGGCGGCTCGTAAAACAGACACATTTAATTACAAAGAAGCAGAAAAACTGTTTTTGAAAATCCTATGCTCTCTGAATTTATCTTTAATTAGGAAATTTAACTTTTTTTGTTGTTGTTGCTTAATGGGGCCTTGGTCATATGATTAGCCTTTCACCTTAAAAATGTGAACTATACATAAACCAAAACCGTTTCTATGTACAGGAAGTTATTTGTAAGAATAATTATGCTTTTTTTTTTAAACATAAACATAAATTAAAATACAGTTGTATAGTACAAGGGCCACTTTGCATATGACAGGAGGAGCAAAACTCAATAAAGAAAACTCAGAATTTCTGATATCTCCATCAATCTCCATGCAGTTTAAATCCATTAAAAGTGCTGAAATCATTGAAGCTTTAAATATCTAATATATGTTCCACAAATCACACACTTGGCTTTAAATATTCTGCAATCAGTGTAACCTAGTCCAGGTTTGAAGTCTCTGCGTGTTTTAGTTTTTAAACTAGAGCAGATTAAAGATGCTCAAAGTTAAAACTGGTGGAGTTTTTTTTATTAATCTACTATTTTTTTCTTGTAAATTTCTGACTTTAAATTGTCAGAAAAAAATTAGTTTAAACGTCGCAAATTTCTGCCTTTAATTATGGAAATTTCTGAGTTGTTTTTTTTCTCTCTCTCGCAGATTTACCACTTTACAACTCAAAATTTTCTGAAATTAATCTCAGAAACCCTGAGTTTTTTTCCCTCGCAAGTTTACAACTTTAAGGAAATTAATTTCTTTGTTTTTTTTCTAGAAAAATTCTCTGGCTCCTCCTTTTTTTATCTGCAAAGTGGCCATAAAAATGTAAGTGATTTTGATGATCATAACTTTTCTGTGCTGCATGTTGCTGTCCTCTCATTGTCCTCTCATTGACTGTATTTTTTCTGAATTCTTTCCTATTGAGTCTTCAACAAGAAAAAATGATAATAAAGAAAATGTGGAAGTGATTGTGCATTTAAGCAGACAGCGGAAAAGGTGTCATAATAGCCTTAGCAGTTGTTAGTGTTGTAATAACTGCTATGTTGGGTGGAGAGGTTGAGTTTCTGTACATTTCCACATCAACAGCTTCACTCTGTCGGACCAGGACAAACCCAATATAGCTGAACTTTAGGACGTTTACGTCTCTGCTCTCCAGGATGGCGCTCCTCCACAGTGTCCTCTGTCAGGTCTTCAGCTGGACAGGGCTGGGTCTTGCTCTGCGGGGGGTCGGAACAGGCCTGGTGGTTGCAGCTGCAGCTTGGACTGTGAGGCTGCTGCTGCGGCACGCCTGGTACACTCACAGATTGTCCTGCTTCAACAAGCCGCAGACGCGCTCGTGGCTGCTAGGACACCTGGGTCAGGTACTGTCGGGGGCCTTGGTGGTACACTAATGACTCGGCTACCTGCAGCTTGGGACGCTAACAAGGCTGTTTCTTCACACAGATGCAGAGCACAGAGGAAGGCCTCCAGCGAGTGGATGACTTGGTGCAGACCTACAAACACTCCTGCTGCTGGTTCCTGGGTCCTTTCTATCACCTGGTCAGACTCTTCCATCCTGACTATGTCAAACCTCTGCTGATGGCGTCTGGTAGGACAAAACATGCACACTAGAATCTTTGTTTTGAAAGATAATGATTGATATTTTCTTTTCATCTATCACATGGTCAACACCGTCTTTCTGCAAGGAAACATCACAGTGAAAGACGAGCTTATTTATGGCCACCTGCGTCCTTGGCTGGGTGACTCAAATATGGCAATAAATAACTAAATAAACAAATATGACAAGCTTCACGGTTTATAATTAAAGAGTTTTCTTCTCAATGAGACCACCTGTCTTTCATATCTCAGGACAAAGTCTGTTGATAAGCAACGGGGAGACGTGGTCCCGCAAGAGACGACTGCTGACCCCAGCTTTTCATTTTGATATCCTGAAGAACTACGTCACGACCTTTAACTCCTCCACTAACACCATGCATGTAAGGAGCGATCAGCTGCTTTAAGCACTCTGCTGGTATTTAAACTTGATGACTCGTTGGTTGAGGGTGCTCGCCTTACATACATGTATCCCTTGATCCTATTAGAATAAGTGGTCCCGCCTGGTAGCCGAAGGAACGACCGACATTGAGATGTTCCAGCAGGTCACTCTGATGACCCTGGACAGTTTACTGAAATGTGCCTTCAGCTACAACAGCAACTGTCAGGAGTGAGGAATCAGCTAATTTACCTGAAATGCCCAGCTCCTCCTGGGTCGTCGTGTTGTTTTAAAGAAGCTCTGTTCCCTCCCTGCAGATCCAACAATGAGTACGTGGCAGCCATAGTGGAGCTCAGTGACCTGATAATTGATCGCCGCTTTAGGATTTTACACCACTGGGACTGGATCTACTGGAAAACTCAGCAGGGAAAACGCTTCAAATGGGCCTTGAGTGTTGTACACAGGTACACTTTTTCTGTACTTGTGTTTTCTTGTTGGTTTACACTTGTGCGCCAAATTCTACATTTTTACTGCTAATATTGAACTAAATAATATACTGCTTTTTGGTGTTTCACAGACTGGTTGCGATAATCTAAAACAAGTTCATTGCTCAAATTCTAAACTTAAGCAACAAGTGTTGTATTTTGTTAACATCCCTGTTTGCAGATTCACCAGGGAAGTGGTTCAGAAGCGCCGTGCCCTCATAAGAGAGCAGAGGGAAACACAAACACAAACTGATTTGACCACAGCAGCTCAGAAGAAGAAAGATTTTGTGGATATTATACTACTGTCAAAGGTAGAGCAGAGAAAAAGGATTGTTCTGTAATAAATAAACAAGATAGCTGAAGCCAAATTATCAAAATGAGGGGGGAAATAAAGCTAAAAGTAACGTTTCTGATGCTTTAGAAGGTGCAGAAGAGTTGTGCTTTTATTTATTGATAATTTCATTGTATACGTATAAACCGTGCGTTGCAGGATGAAGATGAACAAGGCCTAACAGATGAAGAAGTACAGGCTGAAGCCAACACCTTTATGTTTGCAGGTGAGATGAAGAGCGCCCTCTGTGCTCATAAATGCACATTACAACCTCCACTATTCACACTTTTTTAACTTTCTTTAACAAAACATATAGAAACAAGTATGACAATTCCCAGTTATGCTTATCATAGTGAGCATAATACACTTAGAAATGAGGACACCAAACTCTTCAAGAACATCATGTTTCAGTGTATTTCAGTGATTTCAGATATAATTGGAATCCTATTTTAAAAATGTTAAAGACTGGGGGATTATTTTAGGACTCTTTGATTATGAATAAAGTAGTTTACCAAACAAAAGATTAGGTTATAACAGAGTTTAATTGTTTTGTTTTGCAGTAATACTCACATGTTATAAACAGATTTGGGAAGTATTTTCAGGAATTGGTTTGATCCTTTGTTCCAAGTTATTCCAATATAATTTGGTTTTGCTGCATTCATAGAAAACATGGTCGGTACTGTTTTCACAAAATGAGTTTTTATTTTTGTCGACACTAAACCAGATGCTTAATAAATCTTTGGACAGGTAAATTCCATTTACACTTTTACCACCCGAAGCGTTTCTTTAGCTTGTAGTTGTACGGGGAGTTTCAGATATAGACTTTTTAACTTTTCCATGGATTTTTTTTTTCAATTTTGTAAAGTGGATTACTTTTATTTATTTTCCCAGGGAATACAGTTTTGATAGACTGTTTCTAACTATGTAGTTTTTTTTTGTCAGTGAATAAAATTCCATTTATAGATGGGTCTCATTGTGGGGTTATAGGATGATTTTTTTTGTCTGATTAATAAATTATTTTGCTTATGCTTCATGTGGTCAAACTTGGATGGATAGAATTCACTTTGGAAGAAATTAACCAATCAGGACAAAGTTATCGGGACTGGGTTCTTAAAGGGACAGGAACTAAAATGGACTGTACAAACACAGATTGAGCTTTTTTTAACTGTACAATTATGCAAAACTATTCAAAGATCTAATGTTTTAATGAAGTCCTTCTTATTTTCTCCAGGTCATGACACAACAGCAAGTGCCATTTGCTGGACGCTGTATAATTTAGCACGACATTCACACCATCAAGAAAAATGCAGACAGGAAGTGATGGAACTGATGCAGGGACGAGATGGACACACAATAGAGTGGTCAGAAAACACACACGCACACACACACTTAGAGCTTATGTTTGTATTTACGCATGCTCTGACATTTTATCTTATGCAAAGGGAGGATCTGTCCAACCTCCCGTTCACCACCATGTGCATCAAAGAGAGTCTCAGACTCCATTCACCTGTTCAGGCTGTAACAAGGAGGTACACTCAGGACATGACGCTGCCTGAGGGACTCTCAGTACCACAAGGTAAGAGGCTGAATTCCTCTTACCTTGTAGCTTTCAGCCTACATGAAGGAGGTTATAAAGTTGTAGCTGGTCTGATCTATGCATGCCAGAAACCACCTTAACTCATTTGTGTTGAAAGTTTCAGGAGATTACCATTCATTGAGATTTTGCCGGAACCAAGTGAGAAGAGAGAAACAGGCTCAGAATGATTTCTGCCACTCTTTTCTTTATTTCACAGGCATTATTTGTTTGATCAGCCTATATGGAACTCACCACAATCCTGCCGTCTGGACAAACCCACATGTAAGAGCTTGAAATAAGAGTTGTAGCTGATGTTTTGTTCATGTTTACCCTGTGATCTGTCCTTTATAACCAGGAGTTTGATCCTCTGCGTTTTGATCCAGCTAACACTCGGAGTCACTCTTCTCACTCTTTCATCCCGTTCTCTTCGGGCCCCAGGTACAGTTTTGTCTCTAAACCTAGTGAAGATCTGAAACAACTGAATCTGCTCTTAAAGAAATTAATCCATTTGCTCACAGGAACTGTATCGGACAGAAGTTCGCCATGGCTGAGCTTCGAGTTGTCGTGGCCTTAACCCTGCTCAGGTTTCGCCTGACCCCAGGTGTCAACCCTGAATCAGAGAGCAACACTGCAGGAGTGAGGCGTCTCCCCCAACTTGTTTTGCGTGCCGAGGGAGGGCTGTGGCTGCAGCTGGAGCCGCTGGATAAATAATCAAAACATAATTACATTTACCAGTGCAGTGATGAAAAACTTGTTAAACTGTGAGCTGGTTTAAATTTGGTGTAATGATTGGAATATAAACATGTAGTAAAATGAGTATTGTAGGGAAATATTTTATTTTTGGAACTTTTTGTTTTATCCTGAAAGAATTTTTAACTTTGGTTGTTGTTGGTTTTTCCCCATTGTTTTTTATTAAAATCCCTATTATGCCATGCTCCTGCTCTTTAACACCATTATGCAGATAAAATAATTGTATGTTTTACCCTATTGCTATTTGTTTTGATCAATTTTTAATGTGTTCTATTGACCTCTTGGCTCGGTCATCTTTGTAAATAAGAGCAATTGATATCAATGCTTTTTTTTTGTTAAATAAAACTTATGTGACGTTTTTTTCCCCCCTTTAGTAGTTTATTTATTTATTTTTGTAATTTCCTAATCATAAACTTAAAATCAAAATCTCTGCAGTGAAAAAGTTTGTTTTAATATTAAATACTTATAGGAAAATAAAAATAATAAAATTAAACAGAAAGATAAGTGTGGTAGTAGCACAAAAAAAAGTGAATTTGCTGTGGCGTGTAAATTTAGAGCCAAAGTCTGAGGCATGTTCTTCAATGAGAAAGTAAAAATCGGATTGATAATGGGTTTTTTAAGACATTATTTGCTTCCCCCAATAAATAAACAAACTATTTTCTAAAATAGTACAATGACGAACAAAAAATATAATAAAATGTAGGCAGAAACTTCAACATTTTGTATTTTTGAAATATCCTGCATGTTGTTATGAGCGTAAAAAAAAAAAAAAAACGCGTTTTGATGACGTCATTGGGCCTGACTGCAGTAGCAGCTTCTGGCCGCTAGGATTGGTAAAGCGCTGCTTCTTGAATTATTTACATTTTTAGCGACAATCCACACCAAAGAATCAAGTTTTATTGATACCTTTTTTTAATTTATGTAGCTTACTCTTACTTTTATTAGCACATTTTTGTCAACATCCGAGTCAGTTTGTGTAAATATATGTTTATAATAGCAGGATCATGTGAAAGCGGTGATACATCACCTTTTACTTTCGGAACAGGGCGGCCTTTCAATTTGTAAACCAGACCGAAACTGTGTTTTAATCTGTTGCTATCGGACTAAAATGACTGTAGGTTTTAGGTAACGTTACTTGGCATGCTTTTCTGGGTTATTTGCGGAAGCAGTTTGGATTTATTCATCGTTTTTGTCCATTGAAAACGGGTCGGAGTCCTGTACAGAAAATGCTGGGCGTCTGGTTGGTTATGATTTTGGTGACTTCAGTGACCGCTGGTGAGTTCAAATTCTCCTCTTTAGTCGAATTTACACTTTTTAAAATGTGTGTTTTTATGCATTTGTAAGTTGTTCAAGTCTGTGTTCGCAAAGGGACAGTATTGCTTTCATGTAGCCCCACCCAGTTCAGACTGACATGTACGTATTAAGGTTTAACCATGTACCAGAAGTCGAGTGATTTCCAATACTTGGGTAGAGGGTTTTCTTAGGGCCCCAAAACACCAAGAATGGGGTCTCAGGATGATCTCCAAAAATACAAAAAAAAAAAATGTTTTCAAAAATGTGGAAAAATACACATTTTGGTAGTAGTTACAATAAATGAAAACAGTAATCATAAATAATAAACTACATCACTGTAGGATTTTTAGCTAGTTCTTTGTAATTAGTTTATTTGTAACAAGCGTGCCAGTCCAATCAATGACTGCATGACAGCTGAGTGTTAAAGCCAAATAAAAACATTACAAAAGGTTAAGAAAGGAGAAAATAGCTCTATTTAAACTGCACTATTTGGATTCAGGATCACATTCTTTGTGTTTAATTTTGTGGTTTGCAGTGCCTTTTTAAAATAATAAAATAACATTAAATACACATTAAATACAACAATGAAAAACATCTAAAAAGGTATTACTATAACAAAAGTATTTTATGATTTGGATTGATAAATTTTTTGTGTATTTTACTGTTTACTAATATCAAAAAAAGAAAAAAAAAAGAACAAGTTTGAACTGACACAAAGAACACAAACACTAGTTTGTAGTGGACATCTTTAGAAGCACATTCTGCCATAAAACACACACAAGTACAGTCTTACACATTAAACCCTGTTTTACTATTTGATAGGTGGATGTTCAGAATTATTTGTTTTACTTTAAATAACCATATGCCTCACATTATACAGTAAATAATGTGGGGAAAAAATACAAGATGGAGCCCTAAAAGTAGTTTAGGTCAGTGTTACTTGGTTCTTTATTTTACAAATGAACATCTCTGTGCTTAGTTGTTAGCCATACTTTATCAACAATCCAACCAAACAGAAGCCTAAATTAGGAAGGTCTTGGAAATAAAAAAGTCATATTATTGTTGTTCCTGCAGAAACAACGGTGTATGGGAAGCTTGGTGGTGACGTTGACCTGATACCTGAAGGGCTATCTGTGACCAGCGAAACAAAAAGCATCACATGGAAAGGTGGGCTGAACATAGCAGTTGACTGGGATGGAAAATTTGTCGAGGATTATGGTCCTTTTAAAGGTAGAGTTATGTTGCCTGAATTTTTATACACGACTTGCATTAAGAAGGAGAACTGACCACAGCGATGTTTGTTTAAAGGACGTGCCTTCCTGAACACTTCGACGGGAGTGATGACAATCAAAGGACTCCTCCAGAGTGACAGCATGGTGTACACGCCAGAGATTGGAGCCAAAGTGGGCAGTGCACTTAAACTCGCTGTCATCTGTAAGTAAAAGGATTTTTACGTGACTTTACTTCCAAAGTAAAGCTGTGGGAGAGATTTGGATTTTAAAATGCTCAATGTGAAGGAGCAAAATGGCGTTATTATTATTTTTTTCTCTTAATGAAACAGCTTCTGTTCCTGTACCAACCGTTGGTAAATCCCAACCAGACCCAGAAAAGAGCGAATTTACCCTGACATGTGATGGAGACACAACAGGAGCCGAGCCAGTCAGCTACACCTGGAAGGCAGACAATAACTTGCTGACAGAAATCTCTAAAAAACACCACATTGTTGCGGTATTATTTATATATTATATATTATTATAGTGTGTCTTAGGCTATGTTCACACTGCAGGTCTTAATACTCAATTCTGTGGTCATTCAGATTCAGATTCTCTTTATTGTCATTCAAACATAACATCAGGGATGTGCTGTAGAACAAAATTACAATGCATATTAGCACACAACATAAACGGCTTGATAAACTACACTCACCGGCCACTTTATTAGGTACACCTGTCCAACTGCTCGTTAACACTTAATTTCTAATCAGCCAATC